>WTXD01000072.1:0-118578 GCA_022496205.1 Gloeopeniophorella convolvens | reverse complement strand
TGTGTGGTCATTGTGCAGTATTCGTGACATGGAAATAATGATGAGATGAATTAAAGAGCCGTGCAACGTGCAGGAGTATCGATGCGCTACACACCGCATTATTCTCTCGTTGGCTAGTTGACCAGGAGCCGCCTTTCCCATGCGAACGAGTGGTATCTACTATCGGAGGTCTGCTTGGGTCAGATCGACTGTCGAGAGGAGAAAACCATCGAACTGGATGCCGCGGCGATTTATGTAGAGTACGTAATCTTCGCGCGACGTCCATCCCAGGCCCCGCAAGAATTGCCACGCCGGATCGGATGATTTGATTTCAACAGAACGATTCGCTGGCTGCTGCATAGCTGTACGACTCTGGGCCGTAGATCTGAATGACGGATATGTGCCACTGAGGCTCAATGCCATGGCTATGATGAGCATGAAGCATGATGAGCATGGAGCATTGGGTACTTTATGCTGGCACACGCGGCCTGGCTGCATGAACAGAAGTGGGCCAACAGGGGATAAATGTTGGATAGGCCCTGATCCGATCCATGCAAGGCCGTGCGAGTGAGGGCGATGGCTGTATCAGTGAGACATGGCTGCTGAAAGGCTGCTGCTGTTGCAGGAGCAGGCTCACGCCACCGAGGGCTGCTGGGCCTATGCACATAGCGGGTTTTGGAAAGAGAAAGCCGAGTGAGAGCAAGAGAAGCGTGCAGGTCTAAGTACCACCTGTGCAAGGGCCATATTGTTGGACGCTGCACAAGCGGAGAGCCTTTTCCATAAACGGAAGGCGTTCCAGTGCATCGCTACGACCTACGACAATATTACGGTCACTGATCCATCCACAATCCAAGCTACCACCCCCTTGCAACCTACTATCACCTCACGGCATCCCTGGAGGCCTTGAATAGTGCTCGTGTGGCCGGACGGTACCAGCCTCACCAGGCCTCACACGCACAGCGTCCAAGTCGGAGTTTGGATCCTAGCACTGGTCGCAGGCTTCCCGCGGGGCCCCCAGCCCTCCTCAGCCTCTCTCCAACAACTCTCATCCTCTCCTCTGCACTCTCTAAAATCCTGCTCGGGCCACAGGAGCATCTGACGGCTCCATCCTACCGCCTCCGTGTCCCAGACGATTATTCGCAACCCTTTTCGCCACCCCGCCACCTTACCCACCCGCGAGCGCCTGTCCTCATGGCGTCCTTTATTACGCTCAAAAGTGGCGAACAGGTCAAGATTAATGGTGCGTTATCCCGCCCAGCTCCCCCGAGCCATCTCCAGGCGATTCTGATTTTTTTGCGGATTTACTTACGGTGTGGTATTGGATAACTGCTAGACCACGTGTACTGCTCACCCAGCTGGTCCATCCGCGACGGCACGCCCTACTCCGTCGCGCGCATCATGGAGTTCCTCCCTGCCGAAAATACCAACCCCAGTACCACGCAAGTACAAGTAGCGCACGCAAAGGCAAGGACGCAGCGCCGCTGTACACGCGCGTTCGGCTTGCGTGGTACTACCGCCCATCGGACGTGAGCGACCGGCCGGTGGCGGACTCGCGGCTGCTGCTCGCGGCGATCTACAGCGAAATCTGCGACGTCGCGCAGCTGCGCGCAAAGTGCTTTGTCGTGCACCGCGACAAGATCACGGACCTCGCCGGATGGAAGAAGCGCCCGGACCGTTTCTACTTCAACCGCCTCTTCGACCCGTATATCAAGAAGGAGTTCGAGGTCATCCAGTCCAACGACGTCCGCAACTGTGAGTAATGCTTCCTTATCTCCGCGCGTGTGCTGACTCACGCGTGTGCGCGTCCGTGCAGTGCCGGAGCACATCCGCGAAACACTCACGACGCGCTACGAATATGTCGTTGCCGAGAAGGAAATCGTCCCCGACCTGACCGACACCATGCGCAACTGCGACACCTGCGAGAAATGGTGTCCCCCGTACGCCTCCCCTCGCTCCTTCCCCCGCGCCATACGCTTACGGCGCACACGCGTGCAGACAGGAAACCGTCCGCTGCGACCGCTGCAAGTCTTTCTTCCACATGGGCTGCGTGCAGCCGCCGCTCGCGAGCAAGCCAACACGCGGTTACGGCTGGACGTGCGGGCCGTGCTCACGCGCACACGAGCGCGCCGTGCAAGGCCACGACGTGCGCCACGTGCCGCCGCCGCCGCCGAAGCCCAAGTCGCACGCGCCACCGGCGCGCGGGCGCGGACGGCCACGCAAGGATCGCGAGCGCGCAGAGAAGGAGGAGAGTGTGCCGGTGCGCCACTTCAAGATGTGGCCGTTTCGATACTTCGGGTGCGCCGCGCGTTCCTGGGCTGCTGCGTTGCGGGGGATACTGATGCGCGCAGGCTGCACACGGTTGCGGTGGATACGCTCGGTACGTCCTGCGCGTGTGTTTCTTCGGGTGCGGGGTGCTGAGATGGGTTTTGTGCGCGTGCAGACCCAGACGACCTCATATTTCCGCGCACGACGACGCGTGTGGGGCCTAAGTACCAGGCGTCCGTGCCGGGACGTGAAACTCCGCGCGACCCCGGTGCGCCCCGCCTGCCGCCCACGGTTCCCCTATCCTAATGACGCGCGCAGACACGCTGGAACGCGGCGGCGACGCGACGGTCGAGGTGTTGAGCAGCGTGCACGTGATGTCCCCGGAGAAAGGTGCGCTTCCCGTTCCGTCCGCGTCATCCTGATCGCCCGCCAACCACCTGCTGCAGTCGCCGAGCGTGCGTCTTCCCCCTTGTTGCGCTCCCAGCGCGCGCGCTGATGATTTTCTGCAGTGGAGCAGCGTGTGCAACGGCTCACCTCAAAGCAGGCGCTCCGCACCAATGTCGACTGGCTCTCCGAGGCCATCCGCCGCTTCTCCGAGGCGCACCCTGACTTTAGCACCGTGAGCATGTCGAACGTGTTCCGGTTCGAGAAGGTGCGTTCCGTCTTCACTCTGGCCTCCGCACCCCCGTCGTGTGTGCTGACGCACGCCCCAGTGGAAGACCAGCGAGACGCGGTACGCGGACCGCGAGTGGGACGCAGACGAGAAGGCCGCGTTCGAAGACGCGGTGCTCGCGCACGGCGCGGAGCTGCGCACGGTGCGCGACGAGGTCGGCACGCGCACGATATACGAGGTCGTGCGCTACTACGCGCACTGGAAGAAGTGCGCGCGCCTCGCCTGTCCTGTCCGAGCACCGCACTAACTCCCTGCTCCTCCCCTCTCTCCTCGCCTATATCACCCTTCCCCTGCGCATCACTTGGGCCCGTCCACCCTCGTCCACCAGCATGAAGCTCGGCGAGGAGCACCGCCGGCGCCTGACGCGCCGCCCCTCGCTGCCCCCAGCGCCCACGGACGACTCGGATTCAGAGGGCTCCGTCGTGCGCACGCCGGGCCCGCGCACGTGCGGCGCGTGTCGCACGCGCGAGAGCCGCCTCTGGTGGCGCGCGCCGAAGGGCCTGCCGAGCGGCGTGCTGTGCGACGCGTGCGGCGTCTCGTGGCGCAAGTACGCGGACCTCAACCACCTGCGGCCCGTGCGCGAGGAGGCGGCCGCGAAGACGCAGGCGCGCACGGAGAAGCGCGAGGGCACGCCGCTCGGCAGCACGGGCGCCAAGCGCGCCAAGGTGCGTCGGCGCGCCCTGTGCGTGCGTCTGCGTGCGCAGCTGACGATGCGGACCCGCAGACCGCAGGGAGCGTCCCGTCGACGCCGCCGCCGCCGGGCGCGAGCGCGAACGGCGGCGCGCCGCAGCACCGGTGTCTTGCGTGCCACAAGTACGGCGCAGGGCGCGTGCTCAAGTGCAAAGACTGCCAGACGCGCGTGCACGCTGGCGCGTGCGGCGCGCCCGACGCGCTCGCGAACCCCAGCAGCGCCGCCGCGGCAGACAGCTGGACGTGCGACCTCTGCCAGAACGCGAAGACGGCCGAGGCGTCGCTCGTGCGTTCCCCGCCTCCCATTGTGCTCCGCGCGCGCGCGCTGACACCCGCGCCTGTCGCGTGCAGAACTCGGACTGCGTGCTGTGCGCGCGCCGGCGGCACGCTACGCCGCCGCCGGCCGACTCGTTCCTGCGCGTGTGCAAGCCGACGGAGGGCCAGGGATGGGTGCACCTCGCGTGTGCGGTGTTCGTGCCCGAGGTGTCCTTCGCCGACGCGCGGCGCCTGCGCGCGGTCGAGGGCATCAGCACCGTGCCGACGCACCGCTGGGCGACCGTGCGTGCCTCATTCCCTGCTCCGCCCTTGGGCCTCGCTGACGCGCGTGCGCGTGCAGAAGTGCGTGCTGTGTCAGCAGCACGGCGGCGCGGTCGTGCGCTGCGCAGACTGCCCCGCGGAGTTCCATGTATCGTGCGCGTGGGCGCGCGGGTACAAGTTCGGTTTTGAGATCCAGCCCGTGCGTGCCTGGCGCCTCTCCTCTGCCTCTCCATTCCGCGACGCTGATCATGCGCCCGCACGGCGAACAGATCAAGGCAGCGAAGCGCGAGCCCGGCGCGGGCGTGTCGTTCAACGGCGCGACGGGGACGATGCACCCTGTCGTGCGCTGTAAGGAGCACGAGGGCTCGCGACGCGCGCTGCTCGACCTGTGCGAGACGAACGAGCAGGGCGAGGTGCGACTGCTTCGCTCTGTGACGACGACCATGCTCACGCGCCACAGACCGCGCTGCAGGTCTACTGCGCGACGTACAAACAGGCGCCCGTCGCGCAGACGCACGCGCTCCTGCGCAAGGCGCGCCGGCTAGACCACATCCTCGACGACTCGGCGCCCGCAGCGAACGGCGCACCCGCCTCTGCGAACGGGACGAGCGCGAGCGGCAGCGGCGCGGGCAGCAGCAGCAGCGGGGCGACGAGCGCGGCGGAGCCGCAGTGCGCGCACTGCCACACGTTCTTCTCGCCGTTCTTCCACCCGCTGCCGCGCGCGGGTGCGTTCGCGTGCCACCGGTGCCACTTCGAGGGCCGCACGCAGATGCCGCTGACGAATGGGCACGGGCATGGGCACGGACACGGACACTTGGCGCTGTCCTCATAATAGACGCCCGCTTCCGGCGACACATCACATCACACCACCTCACGTTTATTTCGGACTCTGCTTTCCTGTTTTGTTTTCGTTGCGCACTTAGAGTATGGCGGTGCGGGTGTACGACTGATTGATTGATCGGTTTGTTTGGTCTGGTCATTACATTGTCCTGGGTCCGGTGTACGGATGATTGATATCATATATCATATCTGACATGGGCGGGAGGGTACTGCGTGCGGGGATGGGTGCAAAATACATATGGCGCTCAGAGGAAAGTGAAGAAAGCAAGGCGGACAGACAGAAGACCACAAAAACAAAGGCAAGCGGGGTGGTAATATAACAACAGGCGACGATGGCAGGGGTGAGTAAATGTAGCACAGGGCAGAGCCGCAAGCAGCGCGGGCGCGCGTCACGTCTTGACGCGCTTGTAGTACAGCACGTACGCAGGTTTGCCCTGCATTCATCATGATAAGTAAAGGGCACGAAGAAGATGCAAACGAGACACGCACGACGACCTCCTTTGAGCTGGCCGGCGTGACGCGGCTGTCGTCGCAGTACAGCCACCCACCGCGCGACGCAATGAACGCGGTATCTGCGCCCAACCAACACATCAGCACTCACAAGCCCGGAACGCACAAACGGGAACGGAAGCACGCACAATGCCCGCTGCTGAGGCTCCCAAAGTGGTTCGTCACGGCGTACAGGTCGTACCGGTACGGCGGGACCTGCGCGCGCGGGTCGTCCGGCGCGTACGGGAGCGCGTGCGCGCCCGCGCCGGGCGGGAGCGGCGGCGGCATGTAGTTGGTGAGGTCGAGCCCGCGCAGCGGGAAGTCGACGTGCTTCTCGATCTTGTCGGTGAAGGGGCCCTTGAACGAGAAGCGCTTCAGGTGGATCAGCAGCACGGGTGGCAGGCGCGAGAGCGAGAGCGTCTTGTTCGCCTTGCGCAGCGTTTTGCAGCGCGGGCAGTTCCTGGGCGGGTGGATGTCAGGTGCTGGGGAGGAGGTGGCTAGCTGATGGCGTACCATGCATCGGACTTCTCCATCACCTCGGTGTTGACGAACGCTTGGAGGCAGTGCTGGATGTCCACCTTGCTGCTCTTGGTTGATGGGATCGGCAGCGAGAGGTACATAAAGGTGTTATACGTCGTCGATGTCTGCCCGCACCGCGGCCCATCAGCAACGCCCCCACAGCACCGCATAGCATGATCAGCGGCAGGACCGACCTTGTGGCACGTCAGGCACTCGAGCCGATTCCGGAACTGGCCCTGGAAAAAGTCGACGACGATCGAGTCGTTGCGCATGCGGTATATCTTCCACTCCTGCTCGCTCGCGATCTGCTGCGGCAGCTTCTCGAGCTGGTCCTCGTGCGCGGGCGTCGGGTCGAAGCGCGGCTTGTGCAGGATGCGGTTTAGGTCTTCGTGCAGCCCGTCGAGCAGGAAGCTCAGGAATTCCTGCGAGTCGTGCTGCTCCGACCCGCCGAACTGCGACGCGTGCTGGCAGATCGAGCGCTGTGCACCGGGTAATGGGTCAGTCAGCGCGGGGCGGGGCGGGGCGGGGAGAGAGCGGGGAGTGCGCACGCGGAACGGGAAGGGCGAGATGTACGGCATCTCGCCGTGCCACATCTCGTGCAGGATGCTCGAGAACGCGTGCACGAGGTTGCCCTTGGTCCCGAGCGGGTTGACCATGTTCACCGCGCTCTTCCACCGGCCATCTAAACACGAGTCGCCCGGTCAGCACACATTCCCGGGACCGGACCGGACGGCGCACCGGTGAAGAACCGCGCAAACGGGACCGTCGCGCTCAGACACTGGATCGTCGAGTTCATGTAGCACGTGTTTCCCAGGTTCTTCAGCCCCGTCGTCCCGATCTGCACGTCCGCCCAGTACGTCACGGGCCAGTCCGACGCGATCGTCGGGACCGGCGGCGGCGCGGGCTGCGCGAGGCGCGCCGCGGGCACGGAGAGCGAGTGCGCGTGCGCGGCGGCGGGCGGTGGGCGCAGGTCCGGGTAGTCGATCGGCGGGCGCGGGAGCGCGAACGGCGGCGGCTCGGCAAAGTCCTGCGTGCGCCGCCGCGCGAGCGACGACACGCTCAGCGAGGCCTGCGGCGGCGACGCGAGGCCCGCAGACCCGCCGAACGAGGACGACGATGACGCCGCGCCCGTGCCGGAGAGGTGCGGCGCGAGCGTGCGGGGGAACTGCGGGTACTGGATCGCGCCCGCGCCGTTCGGCAGCGCGTGCGGGATCGTGGGGGAGGGCACCTGTGTGGTCCGCGGCGGGTATTAGTCGTGCGCGGAGGAGAGCGGGGGCGGGCACGTACGCCCTCGGACATTGTGCGCGGGAACGCGGTCAGCGATGATACGGACGGTGGGCGCGTCATCGTCGGCTTGCGCTGCAGGCGGCGCACGGGCGCTGAGTCTGGGGGTGGGGCCTGGTGCTCTGGTGGCTCCGACGACCTTCCCGCTCCATGTCAGCAGGTGCGCGGCAGTGGCTGCACGGGAAAGCCTACCTTGATCGAGGAGCGCCCTGGTCGATGGAATGGCGCAGGCGGTCCCCAGGCACGAGTGACGGCGGCGGATGTGGTGCGGCCGTCTCCGTGCCCGAGCGCGGGCGTACTGATGCCGGGAGAAGAGGGGCTCGGGGTATCGATGGTGGCGCAGGTGCAGCAGAAGGCAGGGGCGGAAGCGCGCGCACGTTCTCCTGTGGGGGTGGCGTTGGCGGCTCGGCGCGGACGAGCTCATCCTCCCCGAGCTCCGCGCGCCACGCCTCAAGCCCGCCAATGAACAACACCGGCACGCGCTTGAGAATCTTGCGGAACTCGGTCTCGTAGATCGCGCGCATGAGGCGCGCGAGCGGTGCCTCGGGAGGGCCGGGCGTCTCGGAAGCTGAATCGTACAGCGCGACGAGGTCGAACTTGTCGCGGTTGCAGAACAGGACCCACTCATCGCGCGGCGCAACAGCAAGTGAATCCTCGATCGCTTCGCCCGTCACGCTGCGTCGTCATCGTCATCAGCGACATTCGGCGGAACATGACAAAAGGCTCACTTCTCGCGGAGAAGGACAGACGGCTCGATGCACACGACGGCATCGCCGCGGATGTGTTCGCGCTCAAACTCGTCGCGCGTGCGCACGTCGAGCATGAGCACCTTGAGCTCGTTGCGGTATATGTAGTCGTGCAGTTCGCGCGGCGTTGCAAGGCTCTTGGTGTGCAAGTCGGCGGCAGGCACGAGTGGTGAGCGGGAGCCGCGGAAGCCGAGAGGCCGCTTTACAGGTGACGCGGGGCGGCTTGCAAAGTGATCGGCGACGGGAGTAATGGGCGTGCTCGATGGACGCGGGCCGAAGTCAACGGGTAGTACAGGGAACGATTTCGCCGTTGTTGCGGGAGAGCGGTCGCCGTTCGGGCTGCCGCTGCCACTGGCGTAGCCGCCACGCCACGATGTAGGCCTGCTGCTCACCTCCACGTCGGGAACAGCAACGGGAGCACGCCGACTATCAATCTCCTCGAGCTCATCGATGGACGGGAACGCTTGGGAAAACTCTACCGGGGTTTGGAAAGAGGTACGCGGAGACGAAGAGGCGGAAGAGGTGGGAGATGGTGGGCCAAGGGCGGACGGGGATACGAATGAGTGGGACGTTGGCGGGGGACTGGTGACCTTTGCTGACGCTGTTGAGATACTGTGAGTAATGGGTGGTGGCGAGGAGATGCTGATGGACTGGAGGGAGGTTCGGATGGTGCGAGTGGCATCAGAAGATATGGACGTAGGGGAGAGGGGTATCGACAAGGTGGAGGGGAGCTCCCTGGAGACGCGCTTCGTGGTGGCCACGGACAGGCCCGCGTCCTGCAGCGAGCGCATGCGGTCCGCAATGCTGCCCCCGGACATCTTCTGTACGCCATTTCCATTCTCCGTTGGTGGTGACGTGTGTCCGTTCGGTCTCGAGTGGTCGTCAAAAGGTGATACGGATGAAGAGGGCAGCACGCTGACGTACTGTGAAGCGGACCTCTCAACCTGCAACAACCTGCTTTCTATTGCATGTGCGCGCTGGGCGAGATTACTTCCCTCGCCCTTGTAAATGCAATGAGTCTCCCGGAGGCGAGAAATGTAAAATGCCACACACTTGTTGAAAGTCGGTAAACTCCTTCCAGAGGACGCCGCGCTTGTTGGGAAGGCTTTCCGCCTTGAATTCGGTCGAGTCCATGAAGCCCTGGGTGAGACTGGCAGCCTTTGTGAATGCGCTAAGGGCTTCTTTGAGTTCCCCGCGGCTTTCGTGTGACTCGGCGAGGGAGAGCTGGCCCTTGGCAGAGCGGATGATGGAGAGGGCGGAGGCGCCTCGGCTTGCGCGCTGCGCCTGCTGTATAGCACGCTCCTTGATCTCGGCCACGGACATGTCGTCTGGGGTGCGCGGAGGGACGTTTTGTGAGGCTGTGTGGTGCGATCAGCAAGGATTTGGCGGGGGTAGACTGCGAACGGACAAGAGAAAGAAGGGCCGGGGAAACCTGCAGGGGGAGATGCTGGCAGGACGGAGAGACTGGGCATGTCCACTTTGCCCAGCGACGGTGCGGAGAAGATTAGATTATGAGAGGGAAAGAGGGCGAAATAAGGATAAGTCAGGCGAACTTGAGGGCTGCCGTCGTCGTTTCTCTCAACTCTTGTTTGTGTTCTCTCGACGCTCTACTCGACTCACTAAGCCAGGCCCAGCGCAGCACTCCGATCCCCCGGAAACCTTTCTTGGCACCAGCTCTCACACTCACAACCACCCAATTTGTTCGACCAATTTGGCCCGTGTCCGCAGCACCCCAAGCCTACACAATAAGCACTCGCAACCAGCGAATCGCTCTGTTGAAATCAAATCATCTCCGGCCGTGGCAATCCAGCGGAAGGCATCGCGTCAGGATTACGTAACATGACCGCATCCAGTCCGACGACCCAACTTCTCCTCCCGACCTGGCCTCCTCGGACGCCACTAGTTCCATCGCATGGGCCAGGCGGCCCCTGGTCAACCAGCCAGCGAGAGAATCAAGCGATGTATAGCGCATTAATACTCATTTCTTATTGTCATGTCACGAATACTGTACAACGACCGTATAAAGCACTGAAACCCTGAAGATAAAACACACTAGAGAGCGCCTTCATTTACGCTCGCTATGCCGTGTCGTATACCATGCGTAGATGGCTGCCATAATCCCGATGACGCACGACGGGATGAGCGACGATTTGGCCAAAGTTCCAGGATCCCTCCCCCGATTGGATGTACTCGTGATTGCGTTAAGACCTGTAACATGAGGTCTGTGAGTAGACATCCATCACAGGAGCAGAGGCGCCACGCACCGTCAGCCCGAGGATCACGATGCCGTACACGGCCCACCTGAGCGCTCAAGCGCTCACACCCCACAGAGAAGACCCACGAAAAGATCCGCATCAGCTTGCGGACGATCCTCGTCACCTCCCGCAATCTGCGCCTGCTCCTCGTACTCGTCCTCCCCAGGCCGCTTCTCCGGATCCGCAGCCTGCGTGCTTTCACGCCGCGCCGACCCGACGACCATGCCAATCTGGTACGGCAGCCCCGAGACCGCGCCCCCGAGCCCGACGAACGAGGGCACGCGCAGCCACGTGACCACCGCACGCACACTTAACGCCGAAGACGACGTACTTGACCAGGTCGTCGCACGCGGGCTGCGCGCCGAAGTCCGTGTCCTTGACCCAGACATACGCAGACCGGTCGATGAACATCGCGGCGGAAGCCATCTGGATCAAGAGCATCACGGACATGCGGAAGCTGCGCTCGTCCAGGAGCACGAAGCGCCGCAGGTCTGCACCATGCGAGTTAGCCCCGGCAAGGGTCGCCCATGCTGAGAGAGGGACGTACTGTTCGCATACACGACCCCCAGGAAGGCAATTGGGTGCATGACGAAGATCGCGTGGTATAGGTCGAGCACGCTCTGCGCGATCTGCACGATGACGGTGACGATCTTGCTGACCTGCCCAAGATGCGCATCAACTTCTACGCAACGATGCTACTGACGGCGCCGATCCCCGAGGGCCGACACACGGCCAAGTTACTTGACACCCTGCGTCAACGCGGTGCTCCACGGGCCCAGCCTGGAGAAAGAGTCAGGAACGTCAGGAGATGTGGCGCAGGCGCGGGCAGGCGACGGACTCGCCCCGATGCCAGAGGTGTCGGGATTCGTCAGGATGCCCTCGCAGAGGTCGCTCATGCTGACAGAAACGTGATGAGGGAGACAGGAGAGTCGGTTGTCGAGCTGATCATTATGAACTTGGTTATTGTGAAATGGCGATGGTTGGGCGGTGGAGAGGCGGAACGGCCTCGCGGTGCGCCGGTTTGCATTGCGCGCGTCGGCAATGCGCGGGCGGTGAATTGCTTGTGCATGTGAATACTTCAATCACTGAAGACGATAATTGCAAGTAGTGTAAGTCACATGCAAGTTGCATATGCATGAGATGTATATGTGAACTCTGCGATCATGCGCACGCGGAGTACGTGTAGCATCAACGTAGACGGCGCTGCTAGGCGTGTCGGTACAAGTCGTGTGGGCCGGTAAGTTGCCATCCCAGCTCAGTTGCCGTTTGCATGCCGACCTTCTGGCGCAGCTTCGTGCTCCACAACAAGCTGGAGGTGGGGCGAAGCAGCATGGTCAGCTATGGTCAGTGCCACCGGAAAACTTACGGTTCGTGCAGTCTCGGGAACGACTTGATCCGAGCATCATCCAAACTGGCTGAATCCTGGCAGTGCAGAAGCCCGAGGGTTGTTACCAGGTCTCTGACAGATATCAAGTTGTGTCGATGGTGGATGGTCCGAGGCGAGAAAACTACAGTAAGTTATGAGTTATAGACGACGGTTGAGGGAAAGCCAAAGTCTAGATCTGAGATCTGAGGCCTCTCGAGCCGAACACTATATCCCCGATAAGGAAACCGCCAGCAACTCTTCCTTTCCCCGACCATGACGCTCGTCCGTCTCGATAACAACGGACCCTAAAACACTTGTTACTCCACAGCTAACGCGTGCGTCGATCTCTTCAGAAACGTCGTCCATGACTTGGCCCCCATGCGACAAACCGCCGTATCTGGTCCAGTTGGGAGCCGGACGCTGACCCACCGGACTGCAAGCATGTATTCAGATTACATTGTCCGAGTTTGCTGCTACGTCTGGCAGATATGCACATGTTCAAGCAGGCTCAAGCCCTCCATGAAATAGGTATAAAAGGGTCTCGCACTCGCAGCTTGTCATCCCAAGCACTCCGTCCAGCCCAAACGCGAGTTCTAGCATTCCTTCCATTGCTGCCATGTACTTCTCTGCTGCCTTCGTCCTTGCCGCCCTTCCTTTCCTCGTCGAGGCTGCTCCGTTCACGAGCACCTCCGGTGGATTGTCTGTTCCCATCGCCAAGCGTTCCTCGCTCTTGAACGCTGATGGAACAGTCAATGCGACTGTCCTCCGCGGCTCGCTCCGCAACTCGGTGGCGTGCGTACCTCTTATTTTTTTATCTTCGGGGACGACTCAACGCACGCTTTCTTGTGGCAGTAAGATTCACAAGGGCTTTGCAGCATTCGAGAAGAACGTCGGAGAGGTACATCCTCTGGCCGCTAGTCTCAAGTCCCCAGTGAAGCGCGATGGCGCTGGCGATCCCCTCACCGACGACAACGCTCAGCTCTGGTACGGCGCGATCTCCGTTGGTACCCCTGCGAAGACCTACACTGGTCAGTGCTGCGATCCTGTGCCGTAGTTTACTCCTAACGCATGACCACTCTTGCAGTGGACTTCGACACGGGCAGCAGTGACTTGTTCCTCCCCGGACCCGACTGCAGCGACACCTGCTCTGGACACACGGTGTACGACAACAAGGCTAGCTCCACCTCGAAGGACGTCGGCAAGACGTTCAGCCTGCAGTACGGCGACGGCTCGACTGTGAGCGGTGAACAGTACTCGGACACCGTATCTATCGCTGGCTTGACGGTGCGCCCGTTTGCAGTTCCCACTGAAGCTCCTTCCACTGACGCGATCTCTTTACAGGCCACCGGCCAGACCTTGGGCGCAGCCAAGGAGTACTCCACCGGCTTCCAGAGCAACCAGTTCCCCGCCGATGGCCTGCTCGGCATGGGCTTCCAGTCGATCTCGGATTACAATGCGCCCCCATTGTTCCAGTCGCTCATCGCGCAGAACAAGGTCGACGATCAGGTGTTTGGTTTCTACTTCGCCGAACAGGGCTCCGAGCTCTTCATTGGTGGCACGAACGACAAGCTCCATTCGGGTGACTTCACCTATGTGCCCGTCACCAAGGAGGTGCGATCGACGCATTCTATGCAGCTTGCGCAGCATTGCTCATGCCTATACTTCGCATAGGGCTACTGGCAGATCGACTTTGATGGTGTCTCGGTGGATGGCAAGCAACTCGTGAAGGGTGCTTCTGCCATCGCCGACACCGGCACCACCCAGATCGTCGGTGACACTGATGGTGTCAAGGCCGTCTTCGACCAGATCCCCGGCGCGAAGGCTAATGATCAACTCGGCCAGGGCCTCTATACCAGTGCGTGCTCTCACTTGCTCGCCGTACTCGCGAAGCGTGTTAATATTCCATCTCAGTCCCTTGCAACTTTAACACCCCGGTGTCCGTTACCTTCGGCGGGAAGGAGTTCAAGGTCGACCCCAAGACGTTCAGCCTTGGCCCTGCTGACCAGGGTGGAAGCGACTGTGTTGCAGGCCTGGCCTCTGACGACTCCATCGGCAGCCGTAAGTGTCTTCACGTTGCTCCTCCGTCGATTGAATTAACACGCTTCTGTCCCTTCAGAGTTCTGGATCTTTGGTGACGTCTTCCTGCAGAACGTCTACACCGCCTTCGACGTTGGCAAGAGCTCGGTCGGGTTTGCTGAGCTCGCGTAAGCCCCGCTGAGCTTTCGCGCATGTGCTTCTAGCTGCCGAAAGTTGTTGTTTGTAAATTATACCTGCAGTGATATCGTTATTGTTTTCCTCGACCCTTTCTTCTATGCTCGTCTTGCTCTCAATCGGCTGGCCTTTCCGAAATCACGCTAGGCTCACAGGCACCAGCCACCCTCAGGAGCCCTCAAGAGCGTAGCCGTAACCCTTCCAACAGCGGCAGCCTCCCAGCACCTTGACACAGTCAGCACACTTTGCAGAACTTTTCGCGAACCGCGTCATGGTATAATGTCTTGAATTTTATCCCCCGTTGGCATGCGGCCGGGCCGCGTGAGCCAGTATACGGCTCTCCTGCAGCCTGTCCTCAATCCTCGCAGCCATCTCCAGGCTCCTCACGAACGGCTTTCCCCCTCAGTTCTCACTAGCACCGGTGGCCCGACGGGCCCATGCGAACCGACCTGATTCGCGGTTGCGCTTCTCCCGCCTTTTCCCCGCCTTTTCGAGCCTGCCGGTTTCGCACGGGGGCCGAAAGTGAGAATTCTTCCTCTAGGAGCAGACCTGGGCCCGCACCCGCCGCTCGCCCCGCTCGCGCGCGAGCGGGAAGGTGCTCACAGGGGCTCACGCGCTCACGGCCGCGCGTCGATGCGGGTAACCCGTGCTGACCTAAGCGTGTGTCTTCGCGGCCCTGGGGCACAAGGTGGCTTTTCCGTTACTATCAATCCTAAGACACCAAGCGGTCCTCTTTATGCAAGATAGTGCCGAATTAGCTGCAGGCGTCGAAGGAGGCTCTAACTTGGCAGTCGCTGGGGAAGAGGCCAGCGAGATGGTGCCGAATGACCTCCCCGACGAGGAGCATGAGCGTCTTGACAAGGAAGAAGATGTCTTTTACGCTCTCACCGATCCCCGCGCAGCTAAGACACCAGATATTGTGGCCGCACGCCACGTTCTCACAAGGGTTGTCGGGAGCTGTGACTTGCTGGACAGCAAATACGACACCTCCAATGGGTCAAAAAACAATGTAACGCAACTCCTCGAGGAACATCCATGGCTCATATCTCTGGTGCAGAAGTGCTGTGCAGCTAAGACCGCTCGCAAACTGCGTCTCCTCAGTGAGCATACCTGCCTTATCTGCATCCTGCCCTGTGCTGACATGCCCGTATCGCCTCAAGAAATCCTTCGCAAGCCGGTCGTTTTCACCCTTAAGAGTCCCCGAGTCCCCACCTCCTCTAAGAGACCCCGAGCCCGGGACGATACCGAAGATGAGAAGCAGAGTAGGCTTATCGTAACTGTCCACCCGGCGTGTCACTAATCAAGCCTTAGTGGTCTTGAGATCTTGGGACCTTCCATACCAAGGCAACGCCGCCCGTGTACTTCTCGACATCATCTCAGACTACCTCAAAAAGAGGAGGGTTACCTATGACCCACTCGCGAGCATCATAAATGCTTCCGGGACAGGCAAGTCACGCATGGTCGACGAGTTGGCGAAGACAATTATCAGCGTGCCGATGTGTCTGCGGGACGCGGGCTCCAAAGGTTTGCGGGCCCCATCTTCACCTATACACTGATAAGGCCTGACGGTGCAGTCAGGGTTCCCACCTGCAGATAATGATTTTCGCAACTGGTTGGCCCTATTTGTTGAAGCGCAGCAGAAACAGGGTGCCAACTAGGCAAGCAAGAGCAAAGCTCAGTCAGTGAAGTCAACAGACTAAATGTCATTGGCGCAATACCTAGGCAAGCAAGAGCAAAGCTAAAGTAACTAGGTAAGCGCAAGTCCGGAAGTTCCGGAAGTAAAGTACTTGCCTCAGTCAGTGAAGTCAACAGACTGAGGCTACAAGGGCGAAAACAGCGTCCTTTATATACACAAAAGGAGTGTGGTTTGCATGTGATAAACAACAGCAACATGTGATAACCAGAGACCCATGTGAAAGCGGAACTAAAGTGGGTCGACCAGAACTGCAGGTGGGTCAACCCGGAACTGCATGTGGGTCATGGAAGAGCCCGGAAGAATCTAGAACAGGAACGAAAGTAGGTACAGCCTTAGGGGCTAGAACATAATGATGTCATATACATTGTAGATCAGATAGCTCGCAGATCACCGAGTCCCTTATCTAATCTAATCAGAGACGTCCTTCCTGTCCTGAGTCCTGTCCGTCTCAACATCCCCCCGTGATCCAGACTGTCTCACTACAATGCCCATGCGCTCATTGAGCAGCCGCAGGTTATCCTTTGGCAGGGATTTTGTGAAGCCGTCGGCGACCATGTCCTCAGTGCGAGTGTGCACCAATTCAATGACACCTTGTTCAACATATTCCCGTATAACATGATACTTGATAGCAATATGTTTGGATCGCTTCCCAGTGACAGGATTTAACGCCAGATTAATGGCACCTTTGTTATCACCGTGAAGTGGGATCGCGGGATCCTCAACGTCGTACTCAAGCTCCATGAAGAAGCTCCGATACCACTGAGCCTGGTTAGAGGCATCAGTCATGGCCATGTACTCCGCATGCGTAGTACTCTGGGCAATAGTCTTTTGCTTGCGCGAAGACCAAGAGATTGCACCATTGCATAGCAAGAACACATAACCGGACGTGGAGTGGTAATCGTCTGGCTGGTCTGCCAGAGAGGAATCAGAGTAGCCGCTAAGCCAACTCTTCGACGTGCCATTATAGCATAGCGCATAGTCTGCAGTACCATTAAGATACGCCATAACATATTTTGCTAGCCTTATATGGTCTTTAGAGGGATTTGCGGCGTATTGCGCCAGTCTCCCCACCGCAAAAGAGACATCCGGACAAGTTCCGAGTTGTGCGTACAGCAAACTGCCGATCAAGGACTGGAAGTATCCTCGTTCCGCAATAGTTGCTTCACCTGTGTATTTTACAAGGTGCACGTCGGCGCCGGCTGGCAAGGGAGTTGCGGGCGTTTTTGCGCTCCGCAAGTCAAACTGAGCAACTTTACTCAAGATATAACCAGTTTGGTCAATCTCGATGCGCCTTCTGGAACGATCGCGAGTGATGCGAATGCCCAGGTATGACTGGATTTCTCCCAAATCCGTCATTTCATAGCGCTTGCTCAACAGGGTTTTAATCCTGATGACTTCCACAAGGGAATTCCCATGAGTGTGATATCGTCCACATAGAGTATAATGACAACATATAACTTTGTGCCATTCTCTGAACGACAGAGCACATATACTCCTGCATCAGAGTACGTCCGCTTAAAGCTGAGTTCCACCAGAACTCCATGGAACTGCAAGTTCCATGCGCGGGAGGCTTGTTTGAGACCATAGATGGCCTTTAGCAGGCGACAGACTTTGCCCTCCTGTCCTACGACGACGAAACCATGAGGCTGCTCCATATAGATTTCCTCATCCAGTTCCCCATGAAGGAACGCCGACTTGACGTCCATCTGGTGTATTTCCCAATCTTCCTGCGCGGCCAACGCAAGGAGAAGTCTAAGAGACTCAAACCGGGCAACTGGAGAAAATTTTCTCGTAATCGATCCCAGGGACTTGTGTAAATCCCTTTGCGACCAACCGAGCTCTATAGCGACCATCTGCTTTGAGCTTAAAGACCCATTTTGATTTTACTGTCTTGCGACCAGCAGGGAGATCAACTAACTCCCAAGTACCATTCTTAGAGAGCGCATCCATTTCATATTGACACGCCTCTAGCCACTCTTGCGCATTTGCAGACTGCATTGCTTCCGCAAAAGTTACAGGGTCTGCGCCTATTGCGACCGCAAGTAACTGTAGAGTTCCGAGTCTTCCGGTTCTCAGATTCCAAGCAGCATTATTAGGGTTGGCATAGTGCGGATTAGGCCTGCTAACTCTAGTGCTGCGCCGAACTCCAGCAATCTCCTGAAGAATGTCCTGCCGCGTGGCCATGTCCCCCTCTGGTTCAGGAGTAGGGGAAGGACGTCTAGAAGGAGTGGGAGTTTCGGGAGGGGAAGACTCTTCTTCCGGATCGGCAAGTTCTCTTCCGACCGGAACTCTCGTAGGGGTAGATGGTGCGCTGCGTGGGCGAGTGGGTGGTGTTACAAATGCTGATGGGTCTTGTTTCTGCTCCTTCTTTGGCGTAGAAGGTGGAGAGGGAGCAGGTGGTGGTACTGGTGGCATGGGAGGCCTTGCGTTTTGTGCCTCCACTACAGCCGGGACGACGTAGGGAACCTCAACATAAAAAGGTTCAAAGGGTGGTGGGACGTCTGTGGCAGGTGCTGGCTCAACAGCCTGCCTGGAAGGGAAGACAGTTTCATCGAATATTACATCGCGAGATACTACGACTGAGTGGGTATGCCCATTCCAAAGCCGGTATCCTTTACTACCAGGCTCGTACCCGATGAACGTTGCTGGGAATGCCTTAGCATCCAGCTTCTTCCGTCCATCCTTAGGGACATGTACATATGCCCTACATCCAAAAATGCGGAAGTATGAGACATCCGGGGGGTGACTAAGTCCCCAGAGCTCAACAGGTGTGCGCCATTGCAGATGTCTGATAGGGGAACGGTTGTAGACATGAACCGCAGTTGCTACTGCATATTCCCAAAAGCCGTTAGAAAGACCACTTGCATGAAGCATTGCGAGTGCCTTATCCATGATTGTGCGATTGAATCGCTCGGCTCTACCATTTTGCTGCGATGAGTGAGGCATTGTGGTATAGTGCTCTATCCCCCTCTGCTTCAGCAAGTCCTCAACGGTACCATTCATGTATTCTCCACCTCGGTCGGAGTGTAGCACCTTGAGTTTACTAGACGTTTGGGTTTCCCCCACGCTAAGTACTCAGTAAGGGCTTTACTGAATCTGTCCTTGGTTTTAAGGTAGTACACTACAGCGTGACTGCTGTAGTCATCTATGAACGTTGCGATGTACCAGTGACGTTGGAGAGACTGCGTCTGCATTTTTCCTACAAGGTCTGTATGAACGACCTCAAAGGGACGAGTTGCCCTTTTGTAAGAACTGGGGAACTCCTGTCTGTGTGACTTGCCGAGTTGGCAGCCAACGCAGGGAGTTGCGGGGACTTCCGAGGCACTGTCCACAGTAAAGCCAGTAACTGCAGGCTCTACATAGCGTTCCAGGGTACCATAGGCTAGGTGACCCATACGCTGATGCCAGACTTCATAGCTTGCGCTATCCTGTACATGCATGCTAAGGGACCGTACTTGAGAATCCAACCAATACAAGTTGTTCTCTAGGTACCCTTTTGCAATGCAACGCTGCTTGACAGCGATTTGAAAGCCACGGTCTCCAAAAGATACAGTTGCGCCGAGTTGCGTGAGTGCTCTAGTCGACAGGAAGCGACCTGAAACACCCGGAACATGCAATACATGCGACAATGTGATCTTTTCTTCCGGAGTCCGCAAGACAACGGTGCCATAGCCAACTTGGTAAACCGACGACTTATCCCCTAGGCTAATGCTGCCTGCTGATAGGGTATAATCTTTGAAGTCAGAACGGTGTGGCGTTATATGGTGTGTGGCACCAGAGTCCATCATCCAGCGGGAGGAAACCAGCGAGTAAAGGGAAACTCCAACTTCTGATTCCACATCTGAGATATGTGCAGAAGTATCTACAGCGGCAAGTACGTTGGCCGCCTTGTTGGAGTTCCCTCCAGTTCCCCCCAAGTTCCCAGCAGTTCCGGAAGTTCCGGAACTCTGTCCCTTGTCTGCCTCCTTCTTCTCGCGACGCTTCTTCTTCAGGTCCTCCTTTTTCTTGCGGCAAGTGTCGGCTTTGTGGCCTTTCTTGTGACAGTAGAAGCATTCCCCATCAAAGGGTTCCACTTTCTTGCCGGAAGAAAACTTCCTGATGGCATTGAGTGCACCACCAGCAGGACCTTCCCTGATCTCTTCAGCGTTTTGGATCAGGGGCTCAATATCTTTGAGCACGAAAGTCTTGGGGTCATGAGTTGCCAAGAGGACGTCTTGAGTCCCCTGGTACTTGGTACCACCAAGAGCATCGACAAGGGTGAGGCAAACCTCGAGTTCCAACTTGCCAAGGCCAACTTCCGCAAGTTGCTTGCGCAACTCCTTCAGATGCCTGATCTGCGGACCGAGGGGTTAGGAGTCGTCAATGCGCCACGCATTGAACTCGTGCCACAAGTTCCAGCCTCTCATGACTGTGTTGCCGCCATAGAGGATGTGCAACTGGTCATATTTCTCCTTGACCGAGGGAAACTCGACATCCGGGACTTGCGAGTACACTTCCGGGGTGATGCACCCCATCATGAATGCAGTAACCCAGTGGGTCATGAGTTCCCAGTCGTCGGCATCAGTTCCGGGAGGGGGAGAGGTGTGAACAAGGAGGATGGCGCAGTCGTTCATGCCAAGGGCAGATAGGAACTTTTGGTTCCATGCCGCCCAGTTTGTCTCTTCCAGCTCTGGGATGCGCAGGAAAGAGGGCATGACGAAAGCAAAGTTTTGCTGGTGAATGGTGGCGACATTTTGGGAAATGGATGTGGCGCCAGTTGCGCCTTGCGCTGGCGGAAGAGGAGTGTTCCCCTGGACTGGGGTGGCGTTGCCGGACGGAGTTGGCATAGTTGCGATGATTTACACTGTCGTTGCGGAGCAGTCAGCGACAGGTGTTGCTGGTAGCAAGAATAGTTGCGGTTGTAGCGTAACCCCCATGCCTGTGAACTTGTACCTCTGATCCAATTGGACCAGTCTCCAGAGCCCTTTAGTGCGACTTGGTATAGTACAATTTGTAACTAATCCACCGTAGAAGTGAGCCACCCAGCACAACCACAGAGACGGCATTGAAATAGCCCATCTGTGCGCTATGGGGGAACTTCTACTTGAGCCCTAGATGATTGGGGCAATGGATAAGGGGGTCCAATTTGTTCATCATGCATGGCGCTCTGTTTCCCAATGATCATAAAGACCTGGTACTGACGCAAAAATCATGCAAGAGCGGAACTATGAGGCTCATCCCTATGTACTACTGTAAGTAGGGTAGTGCAGTTGTAACAGACGCAAGGTCTAGGGTGGTGTTCCCTGCCTTGTTATACGCTTAAACCGCTCCCACTGAAGGGCAGACAGCCAACCGTTCACTAGCCAAATAGCATCACAAGGGGCTTCCCCCCTGCTTGCCTAAGGGGCATAAGGCCGCTCTTCTGGCTCCACAGACAGCGGCTAACTACTGCACGCTGCTGGGGTTTCCCCAGGAACAAGTATAGTACTGGTATAGTATGGATATGTACAGTGACCATGATGCGCACGGTGGGATGGAGAAGCTTACAGTGGTTCTGCCACGCCTGGCTCCTTCCCACATGCTCGCATGGAAGCCATCAAGGCCCAAGTGCTAGGCACAGCCCCTATGCCTCGCATAGGTGCTGACAGGGTTAACACCTTGCCGCTGAGGAGGATACTCACAATGGGAGTTGCGAGTGCGGAAGTAAGACTTGCTAAAAAGTTAAAGGCCAGGGCCCATAACCTGTTGAAGCGCAGCAGAAACAGGGTGCCAACTAGGCAAGCAAGAGCAAAGCTCAGTCAGTGAAGTCAACAGACTAAATGTCATTGGCGCAATACCTAGGCAAGCAAGAGCAAAGCTAAAGTAACTAGGTAAGCGCAAGTCCGGAAGTTCCGGAAGTAAAGTACTTGCCTCAGTCAGTGAAGTCAACAGACTGAGGCTACAAGGGCGAAAACAGCGTCCTTTATATACACAAAAGGAGTGTGGTTTGCATGTGATAAACAACAGCAACATGTGATAACCAGAGACCCATGTGAAAGCGGAACTAAAGTGGGTCGACCAGAACTGCAGGTGGGTCAACCCGGAACTGCATGTGGGTCATGGAAGAGCCCGGAAGAATCTAGAACAGGAACGAAAGTAGGTACAGCCTTAGGGGCTAGAACATAATGATGTCATATACATTGTAGATCAGATAGCTCGCAGATCACCGAGTCCCTTATCTAATCTAATCAGAGACGTCCTTCCTGTCCTGAGTCCTGTCCGTCTCAACAGCCAGCAGCAACAACAACGCCGATAGCAGCAACAGCATTGATAGTTACAGTGATGCACGGGTACGATGGAGGATGGCAGGACCGGCGGGGACAGGATCGGCGGCGGCGGCACGTGCACGGAAACGGCGGCGGCGGCAGATATAAATTGTAGATTCACATTGGGTATATACAATCTGAATACAAGACATTGGTAAGGAAGGTATATGCTGGGCAGAAGGCCCAGATAAGCTAGAAGCTGTAAGATGGCTGGAAGCAGGCCCAAATTTGGCTCCAAGATTGTGAAACCTTGTGCTAAGAAAGATAAGACCAGTAAGCATGATAAGCAAGGAGTAAGACGGGGGGTTTTTCGTAGAGAAGACAGTGTCCGCGATTTTCATCCAGGTCAAGATTGACGACAGCTTTGGTCCCAACCCAGACTCTGCATTATTCAACACTATGGACCCTTTCTCTATCCAAGTGTATAAAGAGGGAGAAACGCCACTGCCATTCATCCGGATGGTCTTCGCCCTTGCCTCGCGAGAGTCGGCGGTGCATATCATGAAGCCGGATCCAACCCGTCTCTCTCCACAACATGGCGATACCATCACTCCGTACGACATATGGTTCACAGGAATGGCGCCAGGGACATTCCCAATCATCGGCGATGAACAGGAGAAGTACAAAGTGGTTTTGCAACGATCTCTGCCCAATGCAAAGGCCGCATACAAAGCCTCCGACTCGGAAGGCAGTGAGAAATCAATGAAGCGAGAGAAAACATCAGACGGAATTTCACACCGCTGTGCGAGATTGACCCTGCTCACAACACGAAGTATAGGTCGTTGGAGGAGATCGCAACTTGATATAAGCGCCATGAGTTGCGCGAGATATAGTGTTATGTACGAGCTTGAATTGCAGTGTAACTCTCGCCCCGTACGCGCGTGAATCTCTTGTCGCTGTGACGATAGGAGTTGTGGGTCGCTCCTGGACTTGAGCTCGGAAGTACGAGACCTCGGCGCGTGCGTCGTCGCGAGCGAAGAGAAGAGCCGTATGGGACATCTGGGTCCGAAATAAGCGCTCATGCATGACGTCCGCGACCTCGGTTTCGCACGCCCACAGAACCGCTCCGGGTGCCTGACGCAGAAGGCGTGTCCCCACTGACCGATTCTATCCTGCGGCCTGCCTACACGCAGAAGCCACCAAGTGAACTCTGCACGGCGCACCCGAAGTATGGAGATAGCCACATCTCAGTGACGTGGTGCCGGAACGTTCTCCTGGACCCGCGGATTGTGGAAGAGAGGCTTGCAGTAGCCGCGACGGGTGGCTGCTCAAGACTTTCCTTGTCCTCGCATACATGTGGGCCTCAGATGTGTGGTGAGATGGAGGGGAGGAGAGAAATGCATACGCGGTACATGCATGCCGGCTGTGAGTCGACTTCAAGGAGGCTGAGTGCGTTGTCAGCGAGTCCGACATCCCTGAGAGCTATGACGGTGATGTAGGCAACCGAGCCTACCTCGAGTCACGGCGGCGGACTCGTGATGGAGCAATTGTGGCAGCTTGTGGCAGTGCCAGTTCACACTGATTTGCCACAAACGCGGTCACCTCGATTACGTAACACACCGAGTGTTGTGCCTGAGGACATACTATATAAGACAGTCCGCCCGCCGAGGAAGTTGTGGCACATCTGCAAGTCGTCCTCACTCCCCCTCTACACCGTTACGCGGAATATAGCGGCCCCACGCAGACCAAATCCTTCCTGTTACTACCACTGGTTCCTATACCTCAAGCCCTTCTCTCCATGCAGGCTACTGACAAATCAGCGGCGGACGTCGAAGGTCGCCCTAACCTGGCGGTCGCTGGGGAAGAGGCCAGCGAGATGGTAATAGACGACCTCTCAGAAGAAGAGCATAGACATTCAGACCAAAAGAGGTCGTTCTCTCGCGCTATCTCCGATTTCAAAACCCCAAATCAGACGCTTCGAGCCATGGACCTCGTCCTCGGAGCAGTCGTAACCTGCTGCGATCTGCTGGACCCCAGATATGATGACTCTAATGATTCATTAAAGAACGTGGCTAAACTCTTGGAGGAAAACCCATGGTTGGCATCTTTAGTTCGGGAGTGTTGTAAAACCGAGACCGCTCGCAAACTGCGTCTCCTCAGTGAGCTGCATAAATGCATCATCATTATTCTGCTCTGTGCTAACATTCGTATCACCTCGAGAAATCCTTCGCAAGCCGTCACTGCCACGGTCGTTGCCTCTCGGCACATCCCGGGTGCCAGATGACACTGAAGAGGAGAAGCAGAGTAGGCTGTTGTAACTGTCCACCCGGCCTGTGCTAATCAACCCTCAGTGGTCTTGGAATCTTGGGATCTTCAATATCAAGGAACGCCACCGATGTTCTTCTCGCTATCATCTCAGACTACCTCAAAACGAAGAGGAATAACTATGCCCCACTCGCGAGCATCATAAATTCCTCCGGGACAGGCAAGTCGCGCATGGTCGACGAGTTGGCGAAGACAATCATCAGTGTGCCGATGTGTCTGCGGGACGCGGGTTCCAAAGGTCTGCGAGTCTCCGGCTTCCTCTGCATGCTGATAAAACCTGATGAACGGCGCGGATAGGGTTTCCGCCTGCTGACGGTAGTCTTCGCGACTGGTTTGCTACATTACCCATCTGGCCAGAGGAGACCGAAAGGAAGTTACACGGTTTTTGCACTCTCTCCTAGAGGTAACACTAGAACGACTGAAAGAGATAGAGTCATCGCAAGGTAACCCACCGCGTCGTGTACTTCCGCGACTTCGGTGCTGAATAGCTTTCAGACGGACTAGAGAGCTAAAAGTCGCTAGGAAGACTTGGACTGTGGACGATATGCTGGCTGGGAAGTACAAACCTTCAGAAGAAACGGAGCGCAAGAATGCAGCTGCGTTCTTCGTCAGGCGCCAAGAACGCCTCGCGAGTGCTTTCCGTCGCTTGATGACCCATGGACAAGCATTCGGTAGCGCAAACGACTATCGAAAGAAGTTTTATAAGGACGTCATTGATGGAGCGAGAACGGTACGTCTGTATAAGTTCCTATGCTACTCGCGCGACTCACTTGTACGTCAGTTTGCCTCCGGGAGCCGGCGGGTTCATGAACAGAGACAGTGACGATGGACCGAGTCCCAAATCAAGCAAAGGGGGAGAAGTGCAAGTAGTTGCTTGTCTGTCAACCCTATAACATTGTGATGGGTGATTTCCAGTCGGCACTTCAAATCCCTCTCCTTCGATCAAATCGAGCCCCGTGAGATATAGGAATGCTTCTGATGGTCAGTGGCCGCCGTAGAGGACATTCTGAACACTGCTTCTTACATTAACTTTGCAGGCGACATCGCCCAGGTGGCGACGAGGTTGAACGATTCATTGACCCCGCCAGAGTCTGGGGAGATCAAGCCGGAAAGGAGACCGATCTCCGACGGCCATTCCTCATCCTCGCGTTTGATGAATCGCATCGGCTCACCGAGAGCGATAAACAAGATGGCTGGTCGGTCTTCTCCGAGTTGCGCCGTGCGCTCCGACAGGCGGCGGATGTTCCGATATTCTCTCTCTTTCTCGCGACGGGAGGAAAGTTCCGTCGATTCTCTCCACACTGCCATCGGACCCCTCCAGCCGGATCTCGCGCGAGGAGTACTCTGTGTTGCCCCCGATTACAGAGACAGGCTTCGATGTACTTGCGCCTGTCGCATGTGAAGGCGTTGTCACCCTGAGCCAAGTCACCGGCCTAGATTGGATATGCCATCTGGGTCGCCCCCTGTGAGTTCTCTCGTCTCTATCCATGTGACGCATGCTCATCTGCGTCTCTGGAAGATTTGGCTCCCTATATGATTTTGCGCCAAATAGCATAGCGCGCAAAAACATCCACCGTCTCGCAAAGCACAAGATACTTGGTGGAAATTTCACGGTGGCAGAGGCCATCGAGAAGTGGAAACAGGATGTCGTACCGGCGCCCGGCAACTGCGTTCTGGCCTCCGTTGCCATACGATTCGCGCTGGAATTCAACCCCACAACCAAGTACCATCGCGATGCCGTGCTCACACTAGTCGAGCGACACATGCGACTCTGCATCTCCGCAACATCGGGCTTTGAGGCGCTATCCACTACATCCAGCTCGGAGCCGATCCTCGCAGAGGCAGCGCAGGAAATCCTCTATGAGATCGGCCAGAGCCCCGTGCAGCATCTTGCAGGTCGGCTTGACCACCCGTTTATCGATCGTGGCAATCGGGGCGAGCTCACCGCATTGCTGATTCTAATGGCAGCGCGAGACAAGGTCGCTAGCATAGCAAAGACCCGGGACATCTTTCTGTGCGATTTTCTCGAAGCACTGATGCCAGGCTTCGCGTATGCACAACTGAAGGAGGCCCTGCCGCACCATCACCGTACCGAGGCCGAGAAGCAGTCGTTTGGGGACGCGTTCAAGGACAGTCGGCTCTGGTTCAATCACGTCATCAAGATTCATGATTCCTCAATGCTCAGCTCGCACGAGCTGTGGAAGTTCATGACGCGTGGCGCGGTGATTATGTGCGCACCTAATCAAACCGCCGTCGACATCGTGATCCCGTTCTGCTTCTCTGGCGACGTCCTTTCACGCAAGACGGTGTCAGCGATTTTCATCCAGGTCAAGAACGACAAATCTTTCGGCCCCGCAGCAAATACTTCATTATTCCACGCCATAGACCCGTTCTCCATCAAGGTGTATCAGGGCGATGAAACGCCACTGCCGTGCATCCGCATGGTCTTCGCTCTCGCCTCGAAGGCGCCAGCGGTGCATATCTCGAAACCATCAGAACATGACACACGACATAGCAAACGCTTCACTGCGTATGACATCTGGTTCTCAGGGATTTGGCCAGAAACATTCCCGCTCATCGGCAATGAGCGGGAGGAGTACAAGATCATTCTGCAACGATCCATGCCTGATCAGAAGGCAGCATACGCAGACTCCGATCCAAATACCGATAAACAAGTCAAGCAGGCGAGAGAAAACATTAGGCGCAATCTCACGCCGCTGTGCGCGATTGAACCGGCTCATCACACGAAGTACCGAAAGTTGGAGGAGATTGCGGTACAGTAAGAATATGGTGCCGTAATCTGGCGGGGAAGGAACTGCAGAGAGCAGAGGCTGTTAGGATAGATGACTCAAATTTTCCCGTAGCACCAACCCCGGGGGTGGGTTTGCGGGGATAACGACTCGAAGACTGTTCTGAATCCAATATCTTATGTAGTACGCAACACAGGTTGAGCAAGGCGGATGTACGAGGACGAGCGCAGCGCAAGTCATGCCCCATGCGCACGTGAATCGCTCGTCGCTGTTGCGACAGGGAGTGGAAAGCCCTCGTGGACGCGGGTCTAGGGGTGCTGTAGGTGCCACCATGCGAACCTGTTTGGCGAACGAGGCACTGGTACTGGCAGTTATAGACGACACCATGCCATGTGTGTGATGCAAGTTGTGGATAGCCCCCTCCGCGCGTGGCTTCGCCTTTCCACTGGTCACCCCAGATATAAGAAGGGAATTCGGGAAGCTATCCCTCCCCGCCGTCTATTGTCAAGAATTCGCAGGTGGTCGACGTCTACTGTGATACACATGTAGCAGAAGTCGAAAATAAAGTACGGAGTCAAGACATACATCTAGCTATTTCTCAATACTAGCTCTCTGACCAAAATAGATGCGGCGTCCCTCCAACCCGAATCGGTGAAACTATTATCCACCACCAGCCGCTGGAGGGGGAGGCCCTCCGAGTTACGTCGACGAAGCTCGTGCAGCAACGCGTCTGCGTGTTGATCACCGAGATAGAGGTCTTGTAATGGCAGCTCGAGCGTCGCCAGCTCAGGGAACCGAAGCGGCCCCGCTGAGCCCGCGTCTATGTCGATGAAAGCGGGATCCGAAGTGATGATGGTCGTGACGTGTGGGAAGCACTGTACGAAAACCGGCCACAGCCCTATGTAGAAGTGACAGTCAACGACGAGAGTGCGGATGGTGAATGAAGGTGGTAGCGCATCGCATACCACCCGTGCGAGATCCTGCAGGAGAATAGAGGGAGAGAACGACAGTGCGACGTCCACAGAGGAGCGGTCTGAAAGTGGAATCTTGCACTCGCTTGGACGCCGATAATTGAGTTGAGCGGAATGGACAACCAACCATACAAAATCGGTGTGATCGTGGTACCATCCCAGAGTCCCATCCACTTCAGAACCGTGGAGCTCGCGATGGAAGTACTGAGAAGTCCGGTGAACCAGACTGGCTATCCCTGCTTCATCGATCAGAGGTCCAGTAAGATACAATCGCATCCGGGGCGTTGGAAAGTTGACATGACTGATGAAATGGTGACAATTGCGTTCGTCTTCAGTGACAATGTCAAGTTCTTGTAGATGGGAAAGTTCCGCGACCTCGTCATCGAACTCAGGTATGTCGTCAAAGACGGTGAACGTGTGATGGAGTCTGAGGATCTCCAATGCAGGGGTATTTTGAAAGAATTTGATGGCGTTCGTAAGATGATATCCTGTCATGTCATCCAAGACTACGGTAGGTTCGGCTGGACCGAGAAACTCAAAGCGCGTGAGTGAGTGCGCAATGAATGGGAGGGGATCCCATTTCACGAGAATATTTTCGAGTGAGATTCGCTGTACCGCAGGGGATGTGAAGTCACTGAGCCGATAGTCGCATACAAATGGAGGGTCTTCTTCTCCCAAGTATCCCTTGATGGCAATGCTTCGAAGGACAGGTTTGTCGCGGAAAAGTATTTCGAAAAAGGGCGCGAGAAGGGTGCAGGACATATCAATGAAGAACGAACGCAGACGCGAGAAGCTGAGAGAGTTGGGTGCTGATTTTATGACCTCGCCATATCGCTTGTCCATGTAGCCATACGCGTGGATCCCGGGAATGGATTGGGCGCGATCTGCTGAAGTTTTCATCCACGTAGGACCTAATTCGAGGTATATGTCACCCCAAAGGGATGGTGTGTCCAGTGCAACTCTTCTCCAATGTTGGCAGACTTGAGAACATGCGATCCACCCCAGGAGATCCCGGGGCCGGGGCTGCTGACGCGAAAGCTCGCTACCATGACGGTTCGCCTCGCACTTAGATCGCTGCACAGCTGTACTATCGTCCCTGCACAATTCGAATATGAGGATCAGGACATCAGGGTCGAGGGCCGAGGAACGAGCAGGAAGTTCTGGCGTTGTTGAGAGATCGCAATCCAGCGTTGAGAGCAGCAATCTCCTTCTCGATGATACTGACGCCGGCTTTGCGATCCTCACTCGTTGACATCCTCCTTTGTCGTCCGCCGAGTACATTGTCCAGGCTGGTGTGGCGCGATCTGAAGCATTCATTCCAATACGACTCAGACTGTTTCGAATATGAGCGCAAAAACTTAGTAGGTAGGGGAATTGGCACCTATCCATAAGAATGGCTCGCGGGATAGTAGAGCCTTCTCGATGAGGGTTCGAATGAGGGTCAGAGTACAATTGCGAAGGGTGGAGAATGTACGCAACGGGCCTGAGTTCGCAATAAGAGGGGAGCGTGAAGCGGATCGGTGGCTCAAAGCGCCCAACATCGAAATCGTCTGAGGCTGTCTGAGGGCGGCCCTCGCGGAGCTTCGGGGGTCCCGCCGGCGGCTGGTCCGGCCGGGCGCCGCCCCGCCCGAGCGCGCTGAAGTGCGCTACATTGCTCACGAAACAATGAACCAGATGTAACTGTCGAAAACGAGTGGGGTTCGAATACCAAATGAACCCAATGATCTGATCTGAGTCTAGGGCACAGGAGATTCCGGTAGGAAACAGCAGTAGCCAACAAGAGCCTTGAACAAGGTCAAGGAATCAGTGAGGACCATAAAAGGAAGTGTCGCGGCCACGTGGTCTGCCTCGCGGCCACACGTGATGACAGGACCGCGGTCTACTACCAAGGTCAACTGTTCATTGTGACCGACGACACACAGGTCGTGTACTAGGGCATCCACGGCGACAAGAACAAAAATTCTCGATATACGTCCATTTCTCACGCAGGCTCTGCAAGATAGCCCGTGGAAGGCGGCGTTCGTCACGGTTCTAGCTTGTCATGGAGACTCCTGCATCGAAGAACACAGTCCACTGGGCACCTTCACCGGTCGGCTCGCCATTCTCAGATACCTCATCCGCTACCTCCGTATCTTCAACATCTACCCTCCAATATATCAACTCTCAACTCGTCTCGCATGGCTTCGCCCTCTCGCCTGGTCTTTGCCTGGACGGCATTTCGTCCACGGATGAGGAAAAGGTGGCAAAGTGTCTCCTCGCGATGCTTAGCCAGCGCATGGTGAGTGATACAGAGCGACTTTTCCTGGTTACTGACATCCCGTCTCAGGAGGACATGACCCGCGCAGAGGAGCTCACAACAAAGCTGCGCACATTAACGTATGACCATGAACGACTGCGATCAATGCACGAGTCTTCCAAGGAGACTGCGGAAGCTGCAGAGCGTGAGGCTGCCGCAGCAAAAGCTAAAGCAGCGTGAGTGCCGCGTCTACTGGCGTTGTTGACTACTGACGTTGCAGATCAGCTCCGCTACGCGTGCCCAGCAGCAGGCAGAAACAGCGCACAAGCACACGATGGCAGACCTTCAACGCGCTCGTTCTTCGCTTCAAGCCCTCCGTGCCACACACGTGGCAGAACTCAAGAAGCGAGACAATGAGATGGAGGGTATGCGCGAGCGCTGGTCCAAGTTGTCCGACTCGCAGCTCAAGATCGGCAGCCTCCCGAGCAGCATGACGATACACCCCGCGAACGCGCTCGCGCTGGATGGTGGGATGCTCGGCACGAGCAAAGGGCTGACGGAGGCTGCATTGGAGGAGGCAGAGAAGGCATGCGCTCAGTTGCGGGGAGAGAACGGGGAGCTGAAGAGCCTGATCGTGGACACCACCAATGCGGTGCGCAAAGTCTTGCACAAGGCTGTCAGTGCGGACCCGGACGATTGCGAATTCGTGCGTCGTTTTATGCAATTCCCGGGCAGGCGATTTGACGCAGCGCAGCCTCCCCCTATAACTTCCGTAGAACTCTTCCCGCTCGGCGCTCCTGACATGGCCTTCGATCGTCTCAGCGCGCTACTCACTGCTCTCCGCGATGCTCTCACGACGCTGCGAGCCTCCGAAGTTCACGTAGCTTCAGGGTCGGACCCGAGACCGCAGATATCGCTAGCAGACCTTCAGAAGAGGATGGCCGAATCGGATGCGAAAGCGCACAAGTGGGAGATCGAAGAGCTGCAGGGCACCATCGCAGAGCTGCGTGCTGAACTGAGTACGTCCTCTACCAAAAACTGGGACCAGTCTAACTTGGCACGCAGCCAAAATGCAGATAGACCGAGAGATTGAGCGAGAAAGCCGAACCCAGACCCACCCGGCGGGAGACGATACCATGGCCTATTACCTTCCTCAAACCGACCAACCAGATGCTGAAACTTCTCAGCTTGAGATCGATATGATGCGGGAAGACGGCCCTCTGCTTGAGACGGAAGAAGCCAAAACTGAGGTATGTGCTGTTTGGTGCCTGCATGATACCGTGCTCACGCCTGGTCACTTAAGCCCCGGCATGAAGAGCCCCCCGTTTTACCTGAGCCTCCTGTCTTACTCGAGCCTCCAGAACCAGTGAAGCCTACACTAACCAAGCGCACACGAGAGCCAGCTCCGGTCGCTGGCCCATCCCGAGTCGCTGGTCCAACCCGAATCTCCCCCCGAACAACACGCTCCAAGACGAAGCCGAAGACAGTCTCCAAATCAGCCTTCAAGGCCATCCGGCCATCCGTGGCCACGAAACCGAAACGTTCGTCTCCAAGTGCGTCTAAGCGCACTTCGAACAAACGCGTCGAGCCACCCGTCGAGACGGAAGTCATCCCTACGAGCGCACCTGTATCTCTCCTGCCAACTTCATTCACTCTACCCCCGCTCTCACCTCAATCCCGCCTTCCACCACACCCCGTCTCCCTCCTCCCGGCTCCCGCACCCATACCCGCGCCCGCGCTCCTCCCCTCAACTACACCTCCCTTCACACCTCCACTCGCCTCACCGGAACCCAGTCCCGCCCCACCACCCCAGGCCGCCGCGCCTCCGCCCGCGCAACCGGAGACCCCGCCCCCGCCGCGGCCCTTCCCGCTCGCAAAGCCTCTGGCGCGCAATATGGTGCACGCATACTCGCCCGCCAAGCCCAGCCCGCTCTCGCGCATCCTCATGCTCGCGGACTCACCCGATAGCTTGCCGCCGCTGACCGCCGACTCCGCCCCGGCGCCCGAACCTGCACCTGCGCCAGTCCCAGCGCCAGTTTTCGAACCTCCCGTACCAGCGCCCGCGCCTGTGTTCGAGCCCCCGGCTCCGGTGCCGCTTCCGGCTCCGGCCACAGCACCTGCGCCTGTGCCGTTGCGCACCTCCAACCCACCGCCCGCTCCCGCACCTGCGCCTGCGCCCCTCCGACGTTCCAAGCGCAAGTCCGCAGAGGCTGGGCTCGACGCCGCCGATCCCAACGCAGGCGACCCACGCGCGCCGGAGAAGGAGAACACCATCCGGCGGCGTCTCAAGGGCCCCGCAGCTGCCTCCAGGAAGGCCGCGCCGGCCAAAGCTGCACCAGCGCAGAAGTCCGCACCGAAGGCTAAAGCCGAGGCGGGCCCTCCTGCACCTGCGCCTGCGGCGGGGGGCGCGGCGGGCCGGCTGCTTGCGGCTGTAGGAAAGGGCAATGCGGGCGGTGGAGCGCGGCGCGTGCCGATCGACAGCGCAGAGGCGGCGGCGACGGGCGGACCTGCGCGGCGTGCGGGGTCATAGCACGCTAAGCTTACGGAGCGTCTCTGTACTATTGATATATCCTCCCTTGTGCAGCAAGCATTCTTGATTGGTATATATACACGCGCTGGCATGCGGCGCCGCGCATTAGTATACAGTATAGGATATAGCAGTCCTGCATACAACCCGAAGTGAGTAAGGACCCGTCCCAGACATGGTAATTAGCGTGCGGCGTCGGCGTGTCAGAGTGGTGCCATGAAGCGCGCAAAGTAGCTGTCGAGCGTCTCGAGCGCGTCGAGGGGCGCAACGGTGCCGACATAGCCGTCGGGGCGCACGACGACGAGCGCGCCCGCCACGCGGCTAATGCCGTAGCGCTCGTGCATGTGCCCGCCGCGCGTGCCCGTCACGTCAGTATCATCCAGCAGTACCCTGTCGAGCCCGCCCGCGTCAGCACCGAGCGCACTACACACGCATAGTGAGGAAGAAGAGACTTACTTGGACCAGTGCGACCGCAGCGCGGGCGGCACCGCGCGCCAGTTCGCGGTCGTCTTCTCGCCCTGCAGCACCGTGACGACGTCGAACGCCTCCGGGCGCCGCGCGAACGCGCCTTCGGGCCGCGCGAGATACTTCGTGACGCGGTGCGCGCCTGCGCCGGCGGCCTCGGCCCCGGGGAAGACGAGGAGCTTGAAGCGGCCGTCGGACACCGCGGCGGCGTCCTGGATGTTGATCTCGCGCGCGTCGGCGGCGCGCACGAGCACGTGCGGCAGCAGGCGCTGCCCGATCGTCAGGTGCGCTGCGGCAGACTGATGTGTCGCGTCGGTGATTGCGGACGGCGCGTAGTGCACGCCGACGCCGGATGAGAAGTTGCCGTAGTTCTGGAACGCGCTATGCGGACAACAAAGGGGTCGTGTTAGAGGGATAGCATGGATCACGGCAAGAGGCATGCGCACCCAATGAATTCCTCGTGCGTGGGGCCGTTGCCGTCCTTGTCATTGCTAAGCTTTCCCGAGAACAGCGCAGAGAACGTCTTGTCGAAAGAAATCAGGTCCTGTGCGAATTTGCGTCGCTCGAATTCGTACTGCACGCAGAGGCGTTAAGAGGGTTTGATTGGATGAGGGCAGCGGCGGACACGCACTGTCTTGAGAAGAGACAGATCTGCCCAGCCACGCAACACGTGAACCAGTTTCCATGCTTCATGGGAAGGCTCAGTTACTCGCGGCGACGGGCGTGGGTAGGCACTTACCAAGGTTGTGTGCATCGTTCATGCTGGCATTCATGCCCTGACCTGCTTTCGGTGAGTGCGTGTGACAGGCGTCACCTGCAATAAAGACACGTTCGCGCGCAGTAAAAGACGACGCAACCCGCTGCCCAACTTTAAATGGCCGATGTCAGGGTAGATAACGACAACAGGACCTTGGCGCTTACTCTGATAGATTGTCCACCAATCAACCTGGTCTGGCATGGCATCCATGGTAAACGGGCTGAATGTTTTCTTTGCCACTTGCATCAAACGGTCAGGTCCGTAGCGCCCTAAGTTAACCCGACCAGTCTCTGGGTCAACCGCGTCTGTGTCCGATAGTTGTATATAGAGGCGAATTTTGTCGCCCTCTCGCGGAATGATCATGCACGAGCCGTTGGCGGAGTGAATGGCTGACTTGCAGCGGGTATCCGGGAAGTCCGTGCTCTCCGACGGTACGATATCCATGACTCCCCAGACGAAGTCTTCTATTCGTCAGATGGCTGCATGGAAAGCTCGAGAAGGGATAGTTCACCTGTCTGTTCTCCGTCCATGGAGATACCGAGAGTCTTCCGGACCCACGAATGAGCGCCGTCCGCGCCTACAACGAATTTCGCGCGGACAGTTTCCGTATCAGACTCGCCGTCCTTCGGTGCTAGCTTCCTCAATTGAACCTGCGAAATGTTGGAATACGGTCCGCAAGAAGAAAGGAAATGTCATACCTTTACGGGATGAGACCGATTATCGGCCAACTCCTTCGGGTCCTCAGAAACCTGCAGTGAAACGGGTACAATGGGACGTTCCACTTCGAGGCCCTCCTTGCTCATTGAATTCAAGAAGATGCTCTCAATCCCTCCTTGATGGAGTGTGACTTCATAAGGGTAGCGCGCAGTTGGTGCTGTCACGTCGGGTACACGACCAATACACTGACAGTTCCAAGTCATATTAGCACATATGAAGAGGCGACGTGACCATTGCAACCAACCTCGATGCCATTCGGTCCAGGGTTGTAGAATGCCTGAAGGAGCCCCAGTTACGTATACTATGTCCGACAGCAATGATGACGTCATAAGACGTACGGCCATAACCATGTTCGCCGCCTGGCTGAGAAGCGGGTCCGCGAGGCCGTAACTCTGGATGGGAACAGACACGGAATCACAATTAGTGGACCCGACAACGCTCGGACTAAGCAGCTTGCCTGTAGCACTTCGATTGTTCGGGGCTGGATGCCGTCGGCCTGGCCCGCAGCGACCTTGACTGGCCTGTGGCAACACAATCAGCTATCTAAGGGGTGGACCGGACCGCGCCGACGCGAGACGCACCGTTTGTCTATGATTCGGACGTTGACCCTAGCGCGGGCAAGTGCGTTTGCGCACATCACGCCTGCGGGGCCGGCCCCAATGATGAGAACGTCGACAAGAGACTCGTTAGGAGACATCGTGGAAGAGGAAGACGAGGATGCGTGCAAGACGTGTGCGGGGGTGGAAGGAACTTTGAGTGGTGCTTGATGGGTGCAAAACCATTGGCTATTATATGCTCAACATGGCCCGCGGGGCTACTGAGCGCTTGCAGCGGGACCTGATCGCGGCGAAGTTAAGATTGTGAGTTGACCCGGGCGGACCTTCCGCACTCATACATTGTCCGCTCCGCTCGCCAATGCCCGTGCATTGATTGCCTTAAACGGCCCGCGATGACGGTAGCAACTTTCCGCGGTCATCGTGTGTTACAATGGAAAAGTGCGAGAAGCCCTATTCACGCGCAGAGGCGGAATGAAAAAAGACCGGTCAGCAGTTGAAGTTGTTGAGTCTGGTCAAAAGAGGCAACTGTTCCAACACACCCTTTCAGTCCGGTGCTTCTTTGCCCTTCTCGTCGTCGCGGGAAAGTCAGCCTTGACAAATCCACTGCCACAAGTCAGCCAGAGAATCCCACATTCGATGAGAGATCCCGCCCCGTTTTCAGGTGATCTATCATACACATCACCCTTCATACTTCCTGCTTCGTCAGTAGGTTACGACGCCAGCGGGGAAATACGGGGAGGCTGTCACGGTCCAGAATCCCATGCCGTAGCAGCTGCGGATTGGCATGTAGTATGCAGTCACACCTGCATGATCCATATAATCGGTACATTACCTAGAATTGACAAGATGCAGCAATAAAGAGTATACAGACAGGCAGGCGCGTAACACATGTCGAATAAGCACTGCGCAAGAGCAGCAAGACCCACAAGCAACAAGGAACCATGCGAAGCCACGTCTCTAGACCTCCCCGTATAGAACGTTCTCCGTCAGCCGCGTGTCTGTGTTGCCTTCCTGGGTCATCAGGATATCGCGGACCTGCAAAGGGTGCGAATGGGCCTACGGTCCGGCACAATGAAGCCGCGCGGGACTGACCTCCGGCGGCGGGTTGAGCCCTAGCGCTGCTGCACGCTCCCAGCGTTCGATCCGGGTCACACCAATGCACGGACCGTACTCGTAGGACCTGTGAAGTACGCATGTAAGCGCTCTCCCGGGCCATGGACAGTGATGTCGATGAACGCGGTACGCACAGATCGAAGACGCGCAGGATGTGGTGAACCGGTGTCTGGTCGCTCGCGTGCACTGCAATAGCATTACCCCATCAGACAGAACGAAGGCAAGAGAAGATGCGACGCAACGGACCAGGCTGGATGTACCCCATCTTCGCGCGCGCAGCGCCATACGCCTTGTTCCACCGCGCGTCCTCCATATCCAGGCTCTCGCGTTCGACGACTTCCGTCGTCTCTTCAACCTTCTGCGCTTCTGTCTCTACATCGGATTCACGTTTGCGCTTGCCACCAACGCGGATAGGTGTGACAGTGATGGGTTCCGCGGGGCGGGCGGTGGGCTTCCCCTTGAGACTATCTTTCGCGGTGCTGCTGCCGCTCCGCTTTACGGAAGAGAATGTTAATGTGCCTTGTTTGAGGGCGCCGGAGCTATTTGAGCGCTGAGCCTTGACAGAACTGGATCTTAGGGGTGCCATGGTTGTCGCGGTTGAAGTTGGAGTCGAGTCGGACAGAGCGCGTCGAACAGTGTGCCTTGTTTGGCTGGAATCGTGGCTGCCAGCCTCACGTAAGCAATGCAACCTTCGTTCCACACGGCCGACTAGCTCAGCTGGTTAGAGCGTCGTGCTAATAACGCGAAGGTCTTGGGTTCGATCCCCACGTTGGCCATTTAATTTTGTTTCGACCATTACTCTCTCTCTCAGCGACTGGCTGGGTCAGATCATGCCACCCACAATCGTGTGTGCAATCTTTTGCTTTTGCATGGTGCCAAAGGGGTTTGGCAGTGGTGCTGCCCGAATCTGTGAGAACTCTCCTGATTCACGATAGGGTGCGCGCAGCGGCGGGAATGGCTCGATCAAGCGAGGCGGAACTTGCCGTGCTAGATGGGAGCCTCACCCTGCCTCACCTCGCCTCGCCTCAGCGTTACACGTCAACCGAATTCAGTCGGCGGTCGACAGTGGCCTTCCCATGCACAGCTTCGCTTTCCTACCGCTCTAGCACGAACACGTCTCATACCACCTCAACCACCTTAGTTTCGACGTCCTTCCTTCAAAAACATCCCTCATTGCAGCTCATGCCACCACAGTCACGGTAGAGGCAACCACTTCACCCATGGATCAGGCTCAGCTTCTCTATGGAGCACTCGTTGCACTCATGGCAGGTTCATTATTAGTGAGTGTGCCGATATGTATCAAGCTGGAGAACGTGGCACGGACATGATGAACTCCAGTATCATCCTTGTTCTTAGAGCCGTGGGCCGTCTGTGGACGTGCGCCGAGGCGACGACGAGAATCACTGGCCGCAGCGCAAATGCGCCGCCGTGTCTGATCCGTGCATGCTCCCCTGCAACCCCCGTTACTGCATGGGCTGCCTGCTTACCCACATGTTACCCTAGGCATACGTTTTACTCCTCGCATGGACGCCCCCACCACTTTACGAGTTACCACCCGAAAAGAACTACCGTTCGCCGAAAGACCCCTCCACCCTCCACCCCCTGCCATCCGTCCATGACCCCGCATCCGTCGACCTGAGCATCGTCGTGCCCGCGTACAACGAGGTGCAGCGCCTCCCGTCGATGCTCGCCTCGACGTTCGACCACTTAGCGTCTTTCCCACGTCGCACTGTCGAGCTCTTGATCGTTGACGACGGCTCGTCGGACGACACCACACGCGTAGCGCTCGAACATGCAGCAAAGGCACACCCCACCGCGGATGTGCGCGTCGTGCAACTCGAGCGCAACCGTGGCAAGGGCGGTGCAGTCCGCCACGGCATGCTGCACGCGCGCGGGCGGCGCTTGCTCATGGCCGACGCGGACGGCGCAAGCCGCTTCGCGGACGTCGAGCTTCTGCTCAGCGCGCTCGATGCGCTCTCGCCCGACGACACCACCGGCGACGCTCCAGGCATCGCGATCGGCAGCCGCGCGCACCTCGTCGGGACCGAGGCCGTCGTGAAGGTGCGTCCCCGCCTCCCCACGCAGTGCCGCGTCCTTGGCTGATACGACGCGCAGCGCTCGCTGCTGCGCAACTTTCTCATGTACGGGCTGCACACGGTGCTGCGCATCGTCGGCGTCGGGCACGTCCGCGACACGCAGTGCGGCTTCAAGCTGTTCTCACGCGGCGCGGCGCGGGCGCTGTTCCCGCGGCAGCACCTCGCGACGTGGATCTTCGACGTCGAGCTGCTGCTTCTCGCCAAGGCGCTGCGCATCCCCGTCGTGGAGGTGCCTGTCGGGTGGCACGAGGTCGCGGGGAGCAAGCTCAGCGTCGTGCGCGACTCGCTGCAGATGCTGCGGGACCTGCTGGTGCTGCGCGCGAACCAGTTGCTCGGGCGCTGGGGCGCGCAGGAGAAGGTCAAGGTGGACTGAGAGGCGCACGTGCGGCGTAATCTAGAGCGGTGTGTTTGCTTTGGCGTATTTATCTGTTTTCCTCATCCATTGTCCTCGTCGCTCGTGTGTGCGTGGGGGGCTATCCATCACGAGTGGGTTTCGAGCGCCGAGCACCGGCTGGACTGTCATACCTGCTTCTTTGTCAGGTCTCAAGCAGCGACGCCTAATTCCACATTTCCAACATATTGTGATTCCGCGCGGGCTCAGGTTGACAATTTCACACCTGCAGCAACGCCTCCGAACTATCCCGTGTTCTTCTATGAAACGTCCCGTTTGCGCCCATGCCATCTTCTCACCCTTTTGAGTTCTTGATACCCCAGTCAATAGGTCTTCAGCGTCCGAGTCAGATCGCACCTCATCGTTGATTCCAACCATTGGGGAGCGCGTAACGCTCTTTTGTGTTGTGCCTTGAGATTCCGACCATGGTTCCGCTCAATTTCCGTACTCGATGTTCGAGGAAGGTAGCTCGGCGTTCCTGTCTCAAAGAACCATGAGTATGCAATCCCGCAAAGGCGCTTTGGGTCAACATCCCTCCTCATGGCCGCCCAAAGACACAGTTGAGCACAACAAGCTCTATATCCATCTCTTCCTCATCTCTATGCAACAGCATCCAGCGGAACAGCTGTTGTTGACGACAAATATAGCCACGGTTCTAATTATTGGGTGCACTGTCGGCGCTGCCCTGGCAGGTAAGTACGGGCGCTTGGGCGCCTATCACATGTTCGAGCTTCTCTGACCCCTCAATCTGGACCCTTGCTAAACTTGGAAACCCAAAACAGGAGCCTGCAGATGGCAGCCCACGACACTCAGCCACGCCTTTCTGGCTGTGCTCGAGTTCCCTGGGCATCACAGCGCCCGCCGCCCTGAAGGCATATAAGACCCGGCCTCTTCCACGGACAGCTACTACCACATCACATCTCCCACCTTCCAACGCTCCGCACGTGGCAGTATGATCCGCATGTCATTTGCGCTGCTTCTCGCAGCATGTTACGCCGCAGCCGTCTCCGAAGCCCTCACGCCCCCTGTGCGCCCGCCGGCGCTCGTGCTGCAAGAGTATGACCCCGGCCGCGGGCCGGCCGGCGCCACGGGCCTCGGCTCCGGGTTCTGCACGCGTCCCGGCCCGCCGCAAGCATATCTCGACAACGCGACCTTTGTGGGGCTCTGTTCAGGCGCGACGGCGCAGTTTCTGGGAATCCCCTTTGCAGAACCTCCGTACGCATGTCTTCGCTGGTCGTAATGTATTGCGAGGGCTGACGAGCGTTGGTCTCTGTGTAGGATAGGCGCGCGGCGATTGCGCCTCCCGGAGCCGCCGGCGCCATATGCGGGGACGTACATCGCGCAGCGGCACGGGAGCTCGTGTCCGCAGCAGGAACTCAAACTTCCTAGTGGGATCAATACCGAGCTCCAGAAGGAGGTAGGGCGTGTTGTGGCGAGGTTGTATGAGGACGTCACACCGGATAGCGAGGACTGTGAGGCTCCGTATTTGACAGTGGTTGTGCGCATGGTGTGCTGAGCACTGCTTGCAGGTTTGACGATTAATGTTGTCACGCCATGGGGTGCGACGCCCAAGTCTGGGTTTCCTGTTGTTGTGGTGAGTAGTACGTTGCGTTTCCGACTCCTCCGCATTGATGTCGGATGCGCTGCAGTATATCTTCGGTGGTGGCTTCGAGATTGGTGGGACCGCCATGTATGCGCCTCTCCTCCTCGAATTCATATATATCTAATATCTTCGAACGTTTTATTTTACAGTTACGATGGCGGACTCATTGTCTCTCGTTCAGTCGAGATGCAGGAGCCGATCATATACGTCAGTATGAACTACCGGTGAGTCGATTGCCATTATAAGAATGGCGTTCTTTATACTCACGTACATCCGGGTAGTCTCTCTGGTGAGATGAATGCCCTCCTAAAAAAGACTTTCTCATATATGGGACGTTGTAGCACTCGGCTTCCTACCTGGGAAAGAGGTCAAGGCAGCAGGTATCGGGAACCTAGGTCTCCAAGATCGTAAGTACATCTTTCTTTGATGTGTATATCTGCAGCAGCTTGACATGCCCGCTACTTCCAGAACGGCTCGCGCTGCAGTGGATACAGAAGTACATTTCGCAGTTCGGTGGTGACTCCACCAAAGTGACAATGTGCGTTTTCCTCTCACCTGTGGCCCTGCTGCTGTCCAATTGTGACGTTCGCCCGCTGCTAGATGGGGCGAGAGCGCGGGCGCGATATCCGTCGCGCTGCATATGGTCACGAACGGCGGCGACCAGCAGGGCCTCTTTCGGGGCGCGGTGATGCAGTCTGGGGGCCCCATTCCTGTCGGCCCGACCGAGCATGGGCAGCAGTATTACGACGAGCTCGTGAAGAATGCTGCGTGCGATAGCGCCCTAGACACGCTCGAATGCTTGCGCGGCGTGCCGTACGAGCGGATCAAGTACGCCATGGATATATCTCCGAATTTCTTTGCGTATCAGGTGCGTGCGGATTTCAGCGCGAAGTGAGGCTGGCCGTGGCCTTACTCACGCATGCGCGTGCAGGGACTTGCGCTAGCATGGCTGCCACGGGTTGATGGTGTCTTCTTGAAGGAACCTCCGCAGTACTCCGTCTACAAAGGCCGCGTGGCCAACGTGCCCGTGATTACAGGTACGTCTGCAAGCTTCGCCGTGCGTGGTGCTGGCCATCTTGCCGCCGAAATAACTGTAATCGCGCTGTAGGCAATTGTGATGACGAAGGGTCGTTGTTCTCCCTTTCGTCTTTAAACGTGACGTTAGTACTACCCACTGTCTCGCCAGTTGTTCATATCTGACCTTATCCACAGCAGTACGGCAGATCTTAAGAGCTACCTCAAATTCATGCTGCCCACCGCCACCGGTGCCGACGTGGATCTCTTGCTGCGATACTACCCAGATGACCAAACCGCTGGGTGCCCGTTCGACACGGGGATTAGAAATGTGCTCAGTGAGCCCGTCTCATCTCAGATTCCGGGTCCGTCTTGAATCTCCCTTGACCAAAGGTGCACAATATAAGCGTATCGCGGCGATTCAAGGCGACATCGTCTTCCACAGTCCACGTCGACTCTTATTACAGCGCGCAGCTAGCAGGCAGAACAGCTGGGCCTTCAGTACGTTTCCCCCTCCCCCCTCCCAGCACCGTTGCTTACGCCCAACTAGTCCATAAACGCGGCAAAGAGACTCCCTTCATAGGTTCGGTAAGCCTGCTCCGTATAACATGATCATCAGCATGAAAACTGACGTTATTCCGGAAAGGCGCATGCTACGGATCTCTTCGACTCCTTTGCCGGAGGCGAGCTCGCAGACTACGTCATCTACTTCACGCGGCACCTCGACCCGAATGGCGCACTCACGGTGCAGTGGCCGCGCTGGGATGCGCGGCGCCCACGTGCGCTTGTGTTCCAGGACAGTGCGTTGTTTCCCATGATCGTCGACGACGACGACTACCGCTCCGGCCCGCTTGCATTCGTCGCGAATCTTTCGGTGAAGTACCCCATCTGAGCGTACGGTCTGTTTGGGCCTTGATGTATGTACAATAACGTACGTTCTCTTGTTTTTCTTCAATTGCTCGCCCCTAAATATGACGGCATGCAGACAATTTCTCCATGGGTTATGGGAACATGCTCCTCCACGCGAGCGCCATATACTTTAGGTTCGGGACAATTGCAATGACCGAGTGTGAGGTGACTCGGTCGATGGCTAAGGCTACTACTCTGTGAACCTAGCTTCGTGTACAACACTAATCTACTTGTGGCGGCGAACCCCTCAAGGAGGCTATGGCATCGTTTCTTCTATACAGTGGGGTTCGGGCATGCCTGCGGAATACGGAAACCTTGAGGATCGATAACAAAACAACGACCCGATTCCGCAAGCAGCCCCCGCATTCAATTTTCACCTCCATCGTGGGACGACTGTCAGTTCCGCGATCTGCGTATGTAAGTCGACAACGGAGACTACACAGCATTGAATCACCCAGGTTCACCCTGCACATGGCACAGTCACCCTCGCTATGTAAGGTGGTTAGCCTCGTTTACGTACGTGAAAATAGGCTGTTCTGCGTGGTGCGGTCGGAGAGCCTTCTACCATTTAGCAATACGACAGTAAGTACTTACTTAGTACTAGCTGTTCCTGTTCATGCCGCTACACCTGTGCGGTTGCATCTGCCCACCGGCTAGCTCAATCTGCCCTCGATTCAACGGGCCGTACGGCGTCAGAGAAGGCTGTCGGAGATAAGTCCCGTTCGTCGCGCGCGTGCCTCGCACTTTGCCATTTGATTCGGTGTGCTGACAGAGCGAGCGCCAACCTGCACCAACTCTCACAGTCATCGAGTCGCGGATCTGAGCGCCGGTTATTTTGTGCGGGGGCTGCCTCTTTCGGCCCGGTTACTCAGTAGCACCACGTACGACCCGACCGCACGTCCTCAAGGCCTCAAGGCCTCAAGTTCAATGCCACTTCCGACTGCCAGCCCAGGTTAGGCCTGGTTAGGCTCTTACGACATGCGCTCCCAGCTCAGCCCGATATGCTTGGCTTTGTGCTCGTCTAGGATCTCCGGCACTTATGAGATAGGTACGCGTGGCACGGGGTTCGCGGTTTGCCTGGTGAATAACGTCTCCCGCTGCTGCCGTGCAGGTTCTCGCGTGCGGCTTCTCGAAGCCGGTAGGCTCCTGAGGGATCCTCAGAGACTTGCGGACCTCTGGAATCCATGAACTGCAGAGCACTGCCTGGTCAGTGTTTCGAGTAAGTACGAGCCGGTCAGCCACACGAAGGCAAAGCAACTTACAAGTATTGGGCGGTCAGGCGCGCGCTATAAAATTGCCGAGACATACGTGTCGCGAGGCGGCGCATCGCGCGGTTCGCTTGAGACTCGCCCGCCTGCAGCGCATCGGCGATCGTGCCTGCATCGACAACGCCTCCACCTGCCCACGGCAGATACTTAGCGCCGGGGCCAATAAGTATATGATGTACACAGTTTGATCCCAGCCCAGGGTTCCTTCTCTCCGCCAGTGTGTGTGCTCCCTCGATTTAATCGCGACTGCTGCTTGGTTCTGCGGCGCTGCGCTTTACTGGCTGGTCCCAAGAGAGGCGCTTGTGCAAGTCGCTGTGCATTCTTAGTAATCTCTCGGTTGGCTATCGCCGTGTGGCTCGGCCTCGTGCTCCTCTCGTACGTGCCCTCAAAGTTACAGGCAGCTATGAGTGAAGGCATGCTCGGCGGTGCCCTCATTGGCTCGTTTGCCTCTTTCACGTATGATCAACTGCTTGATTGTGCTTGAACACGCTGATAGGTTTCGTGTAGGTTGTTTGGAATGACCGTGTTGCAGGCTCATCGGTACTTCATCTCCAGTCAGGGAGACAGCAGGATGTTAAAGCTCCAGGTGCGCATGGCAACGCGTCCCTCTGCTTAGTAGTGGTTCATCACGCGATTTTGGCTTCGGGTTCTGGTCAGGTCTCTACAGTGTTGTGCGTCTGCTCCCCCCCTTAATCGTGGAGAGCCCTAATGCTGCCATGTAGGCTTCTTGAGACCGTACATTCCGCTTTTTGCGCGTACGGTGTCTACCAAGTAGCGGTGGTACATTCTGGCGATAATCTAGCCCTGAACACGATAGACTGGTGAGTAATGGAATCTTGAGCCCCACGACCTGGAGCGAGCTATATATGAGTACTTACGGAGCATTTCCAGGAGCCAAGCGGTATGTCTGTCACTTGATACAGCCCCCTTGATTCGCTGAAGGTCGACGATCCAGGCTCTGATTATGATTGGGGTACGTCAAGTTACTGTCACCAATCTTCGTGAGGTGTCCTTAATTTGGGGCGTAGGTCTTCACAATGTTCCTAGTTCACTGGTACGCCTGAGCCACGCGTGGATCAAACCCACTTGTACTTTTCTCTTCTAACATAATACCAGCTACTTTATTCGGCGCGCTTGGATAAGTGGGCATCCACTTCCAGCTTATTTGGGTTCTCACGCTGATGCCAATTCGAAGTCTGTGGACAGTCCAAACCATTCACGACTCTGGTGGTACGTCCCTTGCGGCGTTTATTGAGCGCTGATGCATATCGTATCTTCTGCAGTCTGTATTAGCACTAGTGCATCTAGGCAAGTGCAAGACCTAGGCTTGAGACTCATCAGCCTGATTGAATTGTCTGTCCCATGTTAGCGTTTGGCTTAGGTATGTCTTTGTCTCGTCGCGATGAAGCTTTCCCTGAAGCATTCGACCTGGTTCCATTCTTCCTGCGCTTCCCCGAAGGCTCCTTTTCACTGGTGTAAGTATACCATGCATTTCCCACTTGTCGCCTGGCCAACGCGCTTATATGCAACCCGCAGATCAAGCCTCGGCACTTGGTCACGGGTTAAACAGCACCCCGCATCTCTTGTATGTCCTACCTCTCCCTATTTCTAGTAGCCGTATCGATTGGGAGCACACGACAGGCTTTTGTCGCCGGAGGCCTTGGCTGCTCTGCACTAATGGATGCGCTCATCGCAATAGGGCTATCGCTCGGCTTATGGCGTGAGCGCGATACGAGCTACAGGCAAGCACGCGCGCATATACCCCCCTCTGCAAGGTTAAATCATGCCCTCCGCAGACAGCTCACGAGCGCTATTGACCACCTTGTGTTATATTTTGTCGCCACGGGCGCGCTTACGGCGTGCGCACTCTTCCTCCCTGCGCTAACTACTAGGCGCTGACCTAGTTCCGCAGCCTTACATCGGTCGGCACAATCGTTGCGGTGTGTGCTTCTCATAACGATATCATGACTTGTTGCTAAGATATCCCTCCTACCCAGTATGCGGCCCATGGTGACGGCGTCTTACTCGGCTTTGTGACGATCCAGAGCAAAGGCGTGCATTTTCCCACCTTCCTTTTACTTGGCTGACCCCCGCGCCAGTCTACGCCAACTCGTTCGTCACGAAGTATGTCAGCATCCATAGCAAAGAGACAGACTGCTGACGCATGCTCTATTCTCGGCAGCCTCAACAGCCGGCGCGTTGCACGAGCGCGCCTGAGTACACGCGGGACATCTCAGGACGCATCGCCGTCTGTCATGCTGTCGAGCGTTTTCCCGCACGAAATACAACCGTGGTCGACAAAGGGGGATACGGTACGCCTATCCTCCGTTCGCGCTCGGATCCCGCTGAGTTCGCTTCGATAGACTCCAGACCTCATACGCGGTGGAATACATACGGTGAGGATCTGATTGGTTCCTTCTGTGCCTCTCGCCGACCAGCTCACATTGAGGTGAATGCAGCATGCGAGCGTGTAGCCTGCGAATATATGCGGGGGTGTATTTGTAGGACATCTGTAGCATTAGATGCCAACCACAGACGCTACGACCCAGTGAGAGCACGACAGGCCTGACCACGACGGGCAAGAGACAGCCAAGGGAGGCGAAGGCGGGCATCATTCACCGTCCGAACTCTGGTCCTCCAAGAAGGCCATGATGCTTCGCCGCGCATTGCTCTGCAGTGCCGTCATCAGTATACTCCTGTGCGGGGGACGAAAGCAGGAGGAACGTACCGCTCCCGTGGCTGGCGCCCGCTCCGACGCGTCCGAACCCGCATCCTCATTGCCCCTGGCATCGTCGGCGCCCTTACCCTTGATCTTCCTCCGCGTGCTCCGCCCTCCAGCTTCAGCCTCCGCCGCGAATGGGCGGCCCGCCACGATCGCGCGCGAAAACTTTTGCACGTCATCTGAATACACGCAGACTTCGTATCGGTCGTGCGGGGGTGGAAGTGAGGGTAACCCACCAAGTTCCTGCGCCATCTCCCGCTTCTCGCGGATCGCGCGCGCCTGCTCCATGCTGGGGCGTCCTACCATGCCGAGGTCTGTGAGCATGCGGCGCACGTGCGCAATTTGCGCGCTGAGTGCGCTCATCCCAGAGAACTCGCGCGTCCACTGCTTGCGCACGCCACACGCGACAACAAAAGACTGCAAGATTCGTGTGGGTGAGCGGGCAGTGGGTGGGGGAAGGGAGAGCGGACCTTGAGGCGCTTGAGGGTCTCTTCGTCTTTAGAGAGCGGTTGGGTCACTTTCTTAGTGCGCGTGCGCTTGGGTTGGGGATCTTTGGTACTCTGTGTGCGGGGTCAGGTTGTGATGTGGGAGGGGAGATCAGGACGGGCCTTAGGCTTGCTTTTAGTCTTCTTTATCACCGGCTCGTCGACGAGCGAGGACATTTCCGAGTCGCTTTTCTAGTAACATAGTGCGGTCGTTATTATAGCCCAGAAAACCCGCATCTATGCACCCACCTCTTTGTCATCCATGTCTATGACAGCAGGGGAAGAGGTACCCTTGGGCGTCGCGTCGGAAACCTCGCCATCTGAATGAATCTAGCAAGCCCTGGTTGAGAACAGGTCTTGATACAAGGATGAACGTGGGACTGCAGCACCTCGACGACGTGCGCCGACGCGCGCTTGCGCTTCGCATTAGAGCGCGGGGACTTGTCAGCCTTGGCGCTGGAAGCCTTGGCTTTCGAGCTCGGTCGAGCAGGTTTACTTTCCTGTGTAAGCGGTAGGGACGTTGTGACACCATCCGGGGGGACTGGCCGCTCACTTCGTCGACATCCATCTCCCCGTCCGACTTGATCTTGCTTTTTGAACTCGACGGCGCGTGCTCGTCATCGACTTCAGAGTCAGAAATCACAAGCTGGGGTGACAATCAGCAGCAGACGCAGGAATAGGGTTCCTGCGGCGCACCTTTGACTTGGCAGCAGGTTTGGGCTGCGGCGCGCGCTTGCGTTGGCCGTCCTTTAGCTTCGCGCCATTATCCTTCTCCTTCTCCTTCTTCCCCTTTGCTGTGCCCTTGTCCTTCCCTGTGCTTTCTTGCACTTTTTCGGTCTCGCTTTCATTCTGTGCCAGGTTAGTCGTAGAGTGTGAGGGTGTGACAGGGTACGCCTACCGTCATGGCATTGTGTATCGCACGCTTTACCAAGGCCTTGTGCGAGGGCGCATCGAGCGTACTACTTTCCAGCCCAAGTTTTACCTCCGCGCTAGAGCGCACGAGGCGGGGCGTGAGGTCGCTGTCGTGGTGCTCGGGCTATGAGCGCTATGCGCAGCGCAGGCGGCACGGCGGCGTACCTCAGTCTGTTCTTCTGCTTCGCCTCAGAAACTATCTCGCGGACCACTCGCTCAATCTCTGCGGCATCTGGGGCACCAGGGGAGTCAGACATGGTAAGTTTGAGGTAGGCTCGATGGTGAAGTTGGGAGAGTCGCCGGGATTCGTCAACGTGATGACCTTAGACGCGTCGCGTCAGTCACGTGTGTCGGCACAGTACGCAGCTCCGCCGACCACAGCTCTCGTTCGGCGATCCACATAGCAGACCAGTGGATGCACATACAAGCATGCCATGCAGTATAAATGAGGTAGATCGGTCACCAAAGGCAAGAGCCAGGCTGACGAATTATCGAACAGCACCTCGACTTTTATGTATCACACCAGTTTACGTTTACGCCAAAATGCACTTACGAGTCAGGTCAGCACCCGAGCACAGCAGTCGAGAAAGCAGTCTGATAAGCATTCGATGCTGCTACAGGGGTCGCACAACATGCAATGTCTACGCGAGCGCACGCCGGCGCACAGGCGGACGCGTCCGCTTGCGCTTCTTGCCCTGGTCGAACGCGTTCGCGCTCTTGAGGTCCCGCCCGAGCGGGTCTTCCTTTTTCACCTGGAAGATGCGGACCTGCATGCGAGGTCAGGACAAGTCAAATGAGGAGACGAACGCAACACTCACGATCCAGTTTTCGGATGTGAATGCCTCCTCTGCGGGGCTGTTAGTGGGTGATTACAGGGGTAGAGGCGGTGAGCTTACCCAGGTAGTCCAGTGTCGGTCCCTGCTTCGGGACCACCTGTCCTCGCACGCGGTCCTGGGCCTGTCCTCCGCCGAACAGCTCTGCGAAGCTAGATGCCGCCTGTTAAGCACCCTGACCGCCACATGGCGTAGTATACGCACCGGTAGTAGGACATCTTGTACATCAGGCTGTTCCGCATAGCGGGCGACGCTTGGTCATCAATGCGGTAATCCCCCTGCGGCGTGAAGTACCGCGGCTCCTGGATCTCATCGGGCCACACGCCCTGCGCAATGCGCACCATCCACAAGAACTTGTTGATGTCGTCGCCGGAGTAGCCAATCACACCGCCGAAAATGACGAGCACATAGTCGACGTCGTGCTTGCGCAGGATGGGGTATGCGACTTCTTCAGGGCTGGACATAGCCTTGCCTACCGTGGCGATGTGGGCTGTACACGACGGTCATTCACTCACTAAGCATGAGCAGAGAGATGACACGTACTGTTGTTCCACGTGTTATTGTCCACGAGCGTTGGGCGGTCCGCCATGCCTGCGATCTGGTACCCGTAGTCCCACCAGCTCATGACGACCGCGTCCTCGGGCGTGTTCTGGCGCAGCCAGTAGTAAGCTTCGCGGAAGTCATCGATTAGGTGCAGCCCGTTCTGTGTGTGCGACGCGAGCACGACGCTCGGCGATGAGTACGCGTTGGAGGTCACCCAAGTGCAGTGCACGACGAAGAACAACAGCATCCCGATTGCATTAAGGATCACCGCAGCGCGCGTGTCGAGGCCAACGATACCACCACGGCGCGCGGGCTTGCCCTTCTTGCCGGCGGGTGCGGTGGAGCCTGACATGACCATGTCTGTCAGAAGCTCCGCGACAGACGCGCCGGATGAGGAAGACGCGCCCGATTTGTCTTTCTTTGATGCGTCCGCCTTGTCTTCCTCCGGTGCGTCGGGCTCTGTTGGGTCGATGTACGTGTCGAGGACTGTCGAGAGCGCGACGGCCGCCGAGACACAGACGACTGGCGTCAGCGTGAGCATCAAACGCACCATGACGCCAGCGAAGTAGCTCGCGACCAGGGCATAGATGATCACAAAGACATGCTCGTCGCGCAACTCCCGGAAGCACAAAACGACGCCCGCAGGGAACAGGAAGATGAGGAAGTGGAGGTCCATGAAGAACGATGGCCATGCCGTAGGCTGATGTTCGGAGACAGATGCGATGATAGGAATGTATCTGCAAGGGAAACGATGTCAGAGATACATTCTGATAGGATGGATGTTACTGACTTCTTGGCGTAACCTGTGTCCCAGAGGGAGTAGAAACGGCCGGTCCAGGGTGCGATCCAACCCTTGTACGTAAGGCCGACAATTGCAGCAGTGCCGAGGATGCCTGCTGCAATCACGGAGACGAACAACAGCTGTTGGAATTGCTTGGAAGACACGTGGGACCGAACGAGCTGAACGAAAGCAACAATCTGCAGAAGGCCAAATACACCTGAGGCCACATCGGTCATGGTGCACCAACAAGAATAACTTCTAACTCACCCAGGGCACCCATATGCTCGCTGGTGCGGACAGGCTGGAAACCGACGAAAGGCACTTGCATGCTTGCGAGCGTGCCAATCGCGTACCACGAGGAGTAGCCCACGTAGAGCCGGTTCGTGAAGCGGCCCATAAGAATAAGGGCAAGAGCGTGCAAGGGGATCATGTTGGTGATGAAAGCGTAGCCACCTATATTGATTCATGAATGGGAGATGAACGAGCCACGAAGGAGTGCTTACCCCATGCTGCAACCATGTAAAAGTAGAATATCGCGGCAAGAGTGCCGTAAAGAGCGCTACCCTGCTTCAGTGCTCTGATCCAGAGGAAGAACGTGAACATGAGAAGGAAAATGGCGATGGCTTCGTTGTCATACGACCCCGCGACAGAGCGCGAGATGTAACCGGGAACGATGCCAATAAAAGCAGCGGCCAGAAGGCCAGCGCTCTCATCCTTCAATTCTTTGGTGAACCTAAGACGGAACGGTCAGTGAGGGTGTACAAGCGACGTCTTATGGACATACATGTAGGTTGCCCATGCAGTCAGCGCGCTGAAGCCAGGAGCGAGGAGAACGCAGATGTTTCGAATGTCGACAGGGAGGTGAAGGGCGTGCAGGAGGTTATAGATGACGCCGCTGGTCGCCATGAGACCGGGGTAGATGGTACCGCCAACGACACGACCCAATGGGTACCATGCTGTGGGGTCGAACCAGTTCCAGAATTCCTAGCAGGGAGTCAGAGAGTGTGTCAAGCGAGTTCACAGTGATACGCACATAGAATCCCTTCGATGCCAGCACTCTGGTCGCGCGACTGGACAGCATTCAGCAATGCGGTCCCCAAACGAGGCAAGGACATACTAATTGAACCACGGATCGCTGGGCGCAAGCACAGGTTAGACATAACTAGAGAGCACAGCACAGGTGACTCACAATTCGTGGATGATACTCTCAAAGTTGATAACAGCAAACAGACGAGATGCAATGGCGGCGCCAGAGATGAAAGCGAAAGCGACAATTCGGACCAGCGAGGCGGTGTTTGCGACCGTCGCTGGCGAAAGGTCAGTAGGGAGCGGGTAGGCCCTTGGCATGGCCGTTGGAGGTGTCAGGAAACGAGGAGTTTCCCGTACGCAGAAGGCAGAATAACGGTGGGAGGATGAGTTGGTCAAAGTCGCGAACCGCGCCCGTAGACGTGTCAGTAGTTTACATCAGCAGTCTAAGAATATCCAGGCCAGAAATAAAATATTCGCCGTCCGCCGGCTAGCGCCGGCTGGGCTGTGCCCTGCTTCTCTCTTCCTCCTATTGACATAGTTGGAACCTATATGTGTACAGGGCTGTACCACAGGGTTAATCTGATTCAGCGCTGCGCGGCTGTCCCATTACAATTGCAGCGCCACAACCTCTTCATTCTTAACACACCCTTGACCAGTGCTCTCCTAGCCAACCCAGTCCCCCATGGATGAGAGTCATTTGTCGGTTTTCCCAAGGGAGATCATTCTCCGCGTCTTTGACCTCTCAGACTTGAAGACCCTTTTGACATGCCAATTGGTGTGTTTCTCACTCGAATTGCACTTCTAGTAGTGCCATACTCAGTGTGGCGTCGTAGGTATGCCGTGGTTTGCGAGAACTCATCGTGGATTCCGTGGCTTGGCAGTACAAGATCGCGCTGATCCATCACGGCATGATTGACAACGAAAGTAGCGGCGTAGCAAAAGCCGATCGTCTAGCCATGTTGCTAAAATACGACGATGCCTGGAGAACCGGAAAATGGACAAAGCATGAAGCAATCGACATCCGCAACCTCCACGACCCCTATATCTCGGATGGCGTTGTTGGCTTCAGGCTCAAAGAGAGTCGCTCTTCTCTTAAGTTCTATGAAGTCCCATGTAGCCTTCGTGGCAAGGACGGGCGACAGTGGCAACTCGATTTCGAGTTTCCGGTCTCCACATTCATCTTTGATGTTGCTCAAGATCTGCTAGTCATTTCTCGTGGCGATGAGGGTCCTCTGTGAGTGAGGCATACAGTCACTCGAAGCATCGGTTAATCTCGAAATCAAGGACCGAGCCTTTCCTTTATATGCTTACTCTATCAGCAGGCGAACGGCACCCACTTTGTGTTCATGAGGGATCCATTCAGCTCCCGTACCAGCGGAGTATGCTTCCTGAAATCAGAGATATATCCAACATATACGGCAACTATCTTGGGATGCTAACTATCAAAAGGGACGACTACTTCGCGACAATCTGGGACTGGAAAACCGGGGTTAGATGGACTGACTGGGTATGTCCTGCTTCCCATTTGTTCGGGCAGCAACCATTCGAACTCATCGCTCGACTATCGTAGAGGATGGAAATACCCTCCTACGATTTCCGCCTCCTGGATGAAACCCACTTCGTGTTGGACATGAGGCCTCCTAACCCGCTGGATCCATGGGTCGACACGCTCTCCGTCTACCGCTTCAAGGATTTCCCTGATGACGAGCCAGGGCGAGTTGGATGGAAACAGCCCCGCCTAAAGGCTACGTTCGTGCTTACAGCAATCCAGCCTTGTGTCCACTCAGGCAGGAGGACGTGGTTCGTGAACAACAACGTCTCTAGCGCCGCCACTACTGGCCACTTCTACCCTGATGTTGACCAGAAAGTGCTCACTGTGGTGGTCAATGCAAGCACATCGGACCGCTACCCTGCCGGACACATCTACATCCACGTTCCCCCGCGCGTGCTGACCCATTGGCGTGGTGGCGAACTGCCACTTTCTGGACGTCCCCCAGTAGTTCCCTGGGCGGACTGGGCCGATCAAACGCTGCACTACGACCTTACTCCTACCTGGGGTCTGCCTCCCCCGCTTGCATTTGACCCCGGGTTGGCGGGCATACCGTCGACTTTTGGCATGCGTAGTGTGATGCGCTACCTAAAACCTGACTCCACCATTACCTTCTCGGATCTCCACCGCCGCCGAGTCCTGCGCGCAATTAAAGAGGACAATGCGAAGATCGCCAAAGAGAAGTTCTTACGGTCCCCCTCAGGTCTTCATATTGTATCTGGGGCAGACCTACCCCCTGCGCTCAAGAAAGTCCAACGCTCGTTCCTGTGTCCTGCCGTCTGCGGTGACGCCATCGTTGTATTTCAGGTGAGTGCCGTCGTAAAACGTTGAGCCTATTTTCGCAAGAGCTGATGCCTTCCAGGCCAAGGAACTGGAATTTGGGACAGACCCCAGGCAAATCGAAAGCCTCCATGTACTCTCATTCTAGAACGAATCACTCCGCGCACCCAATAGACGTCCCCGTGAAGCTGCCGTCATGTAGAAACGCTGAATTGCTGTGCTTGTCACTGAGTACTTGTAGAAAAATGCAATCCCGCGAGCAAAGATCTGCCGTGCTTTGATTAACGCCAACCCGGAGGACTTTTGGGATTGATTATACTCGCCACTATATATGAATACTTCAAAGCAGCCGCCACCGTCGTATATTTACGCGACCCGGCGAACCAGGCGAAGAAGCCAGGAGTTAGTGCACCGTCGATGTAACATCGGCGTTACGCAACGCTGGCTCACACAGCGTGGCTCACGCCGCGCAGGGTCAGGGGACGAGACTGGGAGATGGTTACAAGAACTGGGGGGATATATTGGAAGGGAGACATAGACAGACTGTTGTGGTACGTACGTGGGGTTCTGTACCCCGCGGGCGGCGGTGCACGTCAATGGCTTCAATTTATTTATTTATTTACGCGATGCTTCCGTTAACCCCTTCCCCCCCGGTTCTCCGTATTACCTCCCCCACTTTTATAGCAGTCGCTCCAAGCAAGTACATGATGTGCTGCCACCCGGTCAGGCGATGCATGGCGGCTCACCTCTCTTGGCAGGCACTCAAATGCTTAACGTACTCAACCAGACTCAACCCCGAGGTCGTTGTCTTCGTTCCAGAGCACATGTCACGGCCTTATTAATGTAGGTTGTGTTAGTCATGATACTGAATCACAGGCTTCGAGCGAAAGACGGCAGAAGACGCCACTCAGAAGTAGCGGTCCTCCGCTGTGGGTTTGGGTTAACGGTATCTATGTAAAGATGAAAAGAAAAGCGGGTATCGGGACCGGGAGGGGCGCAAGAGGGTGCAAGCCGAGGCTCCGGCCGATCATGAAAGACGCTCGCGAGGCTGTTGTTGACTTCTTCAAGCTTCTTTATCTACACGCACCTCATAGATGGGGATACGATCACTGCGTCTGGCGTCCCAAAACGCCAGACCATTAACTCTCTGGGGCAACTGAGCGCTTGACGCGCTTTCCTTTACACTGGCATGACGCTGCAATGATCATGAGGTGGTGCACGCGGCGAACATCGACCTAAACAATGAAACGGTTAGCATCCTTCCTGATACGCATCTCCGTCTAGTGACGGGTAATCAGGATCATAGGCATGAATAAGCCTGAATAGGCGCACACTGTTGCTCGAGATATATGTAGTTGCGGCGGTCGGGCATCATGTTGGCGAACACCCCTAGCCACTGCAGCTCCGGTCAGCTTATTCTTCAGGATGTCTAACCCTTTCGCCCCCGACCATCCACTCGAATCGGGTCTCTTCATCAACAATGAAGTGCGTATACTTTGCGATCTGCGTATGCGCGCGTAGCTGAGCGCGAACTACTGCCGCGCAGTTCGTGGATGCCACGAGCGGCGAGACCATCACTGTCATCAACCCTGCGACTGGCCTGCCCGCCGGGCAGGTGCAAGTTGCCAGCGCCGCTGACGTAGACAAAGCGGTTGCCGCCGCGCAGGCCGCCTTCCCAGGTCCGCTCACTGGCTCTGTCTGCTGACACCCGTAGTGGGCCCCTGATTCGCGTGTCTGCTACAGCCTGGTCCGCGCGCCCGGCCAAAGAGCGCGCACAGCTGCTCCGCACGCTGAGCGCGTTGATACTAAAACACAAGGAGGAGTTCATCGGTCTTGAAGTTGTCGCTGTCGGCAAGGCCCGGGGGCCCGCGGGATACGAAGTCGAGCGCGCTGCGGAGCACGTCGAGACGGCTGCTACGCAAGCAGAGGGGCTCTTTGGCGAAACGTCGCTCAACCAACCGGGGTTCGTGAACCTCACGATACGGCAGCCATACGGCGTCGTTGCAGGCATCATCCGTGCGCCCTGGCCTTGCCCTGGCCACTTCTTTTTGACTCGCGCTGGGCGCTCACGTGACGGATGATCTGGACAGCGTGGAACGTTTGCTTGCTCATGGCGGTGTGGAAGGTTGCACCCTCCGTCGCGGCTGGCAATTGTCTTATTCTGAAGACTTCCGAGAAGTCGCCATTTTCTGTGCGTGTGCTTACGTGCTTACGTGCTCAGCGCTCAGCGCGCGTTCTGAAACGCGTGACTAAGTTGTATGCTGACTGAAAGCCATGCAGCCCCTCGCGCTCGCGCGCCTTTCGAAGGAGGCCGGCTTCCCCCTGGGGTAATCAACGTCCTGAGTGGTGCAGGCGCGGTGGGCGCCAAGATCGCCGAGCACCCGCTGATCCGCAAGCTCGCATTCACGGGCTCGACCGCCACCGGGAAGAAGGTGCAGGAGCGGCTGCACGCAGCAATCTCAAGGTCGTCAGTGAGTCACCTGCATCCCATGCGTCGCAAACAGAGGCGCTGAGCGTGCACACAGCGCTCGAGCTTGGTGGGAAGTCTGCTACCGTTGTCTTCGCCGATGCGACCTCCCCAAGGCAGTGGAGGCGGTCGCGTTGAGCAACCTGGTCAACATGGGTCAGGCTTGCACAGTGCGCACCTGCCCCAACCCCCTCCTTTAGCATCCACCTCATTCATGCTGGCAGGCCAACACGCGCGTATTTGTAGAGGAGTCACTCGCGCCCGCGTTCCTCGAGCAGCTGAAGGGACACTACGCTGTGTGGGATCGAAACAAGGCGATCCACCAACCCGGAGAACCTCATCGGCACAGTGGCCGACGCCGCTCAGCTTGCGGTGGTGAAAGGTTTCATTGAGGCGGGAAAAACCGAGGGAACTGTCGCCGCAGGGGGTTTGTCTCTGGCAATTTTGTGCGCCCGACCATCTTCACGAACGTCTCGGACGACGCGCGCATCAACACGCAGGAGATCTTCGGGTGCGTGCCCTCTCCCTTGCGCGCACGTACGTCGGCTTGATCAAGATTTTGCAGACCGGTGCTGGTGTTCCATACGTTCAAGGATGAAGCCGAGGCCTTGCGGCGCGCGAACGCGAGCGAGTACGCGCTGTACGCGTCCGTGTTCACGTGCGATATCGATCGTGCCCTGCGCGTTGCGCGTGCACTCGAGGCAGGCGGTGTTAGCATCAACACATCATCGCCGACCCTGCACTTTGACGCGCCCTTTGGCGGCTGGAAGACATCAGGGTACGGCAGAGGTGCGTGATTTGGCTGAGATGTCGGCATGCACGGGTGCTGATGCTTCTTTATAGAGCTAGGCCCCCATTGGGTCGCCAGCTGGTAAGTTGCGTTCTCTCTCCAAGTCACGGTGTGCTGAATTCGCGTATCAGGACGCAAACCAAGACAATCTACATCAAGGTCTCAGAATGATCCTGCCGCGATGCTACCTCTCAGTACGGTAGGTAATGTTGCAAGGGCGTTCTTATCACCATCGTAGTCAGAAGGCCGCACGTAGACGTCTGAGTAGTTCTCAGCCACGAAATAGCGCACGAATACCGTAATATAGCTCTTGTTGTACCCTTATGAAGGATTGTGCCAATGAAACATAGAAGATCCTCCGCCTTACACCTTTTTGTCTCCGGAAGGTCTCGCTTGGGCTCGCCCTCACTGGTTACCCACAGTGTCGGACTGTCAGGTTACGGGGATGATCAGATCAGAAAAAGGGTTATATGATGCACCTTAGCCTCTAGACACCATTGAAATTCGTGCAAAGCCATCTCATGGGTCAGCTCTGTGCACGCGACGCCGGTGGTGACGGTGTTTGCGAGTTCCCGAAACGGCCAGGAGATTCGATCGTGGCAACGGAGTTTGAATTGGATCTCGCGTGCGGCTGCAGCGAACCGCTGCACTTGTTCTCTGCTTCGTGGTCGATCAGCAGTGCAGCATGGCCTCCGAGGCCAGCGACGGAGCTCGGGCGCCGAGCGAGGCCGTCATGATGGACGTCGACGAGAGCAGGTCGGTCTCGCAGCCTGCCTCGCTCTCGGGGCCACTCGCCCGGCGTCCCGGCTCTATGGACGCGGACCCCATGCCGCGTGCCTTGTCCGTCCCACTCGCCCCGTCGCCCTACAGCGTCGGTTATGTCTACGAGATCGCGATGATGGCTCATAGTCCAGACGACGGTGACGAGCATCCCGAGCAGCCGCTGCGCATCGCGGTGGTGCACAGCGCGCTGCTCAAGGCGGGCTGCCTCAATGCGATGAAGCGCCTCCCGTTCCGCCGCGCCCAGCGCGAGGCGGTGCTCCTGGTGCACACCGAGCAGCACTGGCGCTCCGTGCTCGCACTCAAAAGTACGTCATACAGATTAGTGGGAAACGCGACTGACGCGACTTGCGCGCCCGCAGCGCTCACCCGGCAGGAGATCATCGATTCAAAGGCCTTCTACGAGCAAGACTCGTTGTATGTCAGCCCACAGACGACACAATCTGCGCTTCTGAGCTGTGGTGGGTCATTGAAGCCGCTCTGTCTGTGGCTCGCGGCGAGTTGAAGAAGACGCTCGCGATTGTGCGTCCACCCGGGCACCATGCGGAACCGGATAGGCCTATGGGGTTTTGTTTCTTCAACAACGTTGCGGTTGCGACGAAAGTTGTACAGCAGATGACGCCCGCCAAGCGCATCCTAATCTTAGATTGGTGGGTTTTTCCTTCATCCGTTCGCAGCTGTAGGTAATCGTGCTGTGACCAGGGACGTCCATCATGGTAAGTTGTAACGGGCAGAAGGTTATCCCAGAACGCAGTGACAACTCAATACATCTAGGCAATGGCACACAAAGGGCCTTCAATGACGACCCGTCTGTACTCTATATCTCTTTGCATCGCTATGAGGGCGGTAGCTTCTATCCATGTGGGCCATTCGGCGGTATCCAGTCTTGCGGTGAAGGGAAGGGGCTTGGCTAGTGCGTGAACCATCGTTGTTTCGCCCAATGTTGCTCATCCTCTTTTAGTTCTGTCAATGTCCCCTGGGCCGAGCCAGGCACAACCGACGCGGATTATATCCATGCCTTCCAGCAGATCGTCATGCCAATTGCGACCGAGTTTGCTCCGGATCTTGTGATCAGTACGTGGGGACCACATTCGCGTTCGACCGGCTCTAATCTTGCTATAGTCTCAGCTGGATTCGATGCAGCTGACGGTGACCTCCTTGGAGGTTGCAGCGTCTCGCCCGCAGGATATGCGCACATGACACACATGCTTTCCACTCTTGCCGGTGGTAAGCTAGTTGTTGCACTGGAGGTACCTACCTTCACCATAATTCGCCCACGTTCCTCACACATGACAGGGTGGTTACACCATGGAATCACTTTCGAACTGCGCTCTGGCGGTGGCCCGGATGTTACTCGGGGAGGCGCCCCCGGAGCTGCCTCCTCTTGTGGCATCTGAGGTCGAGTCGGAAACCGTATGGTTGGTTGCAAGAGAACAGAGCAAGTACTGGAAAAATATCAATGTTGCAGCCTGCGAGCCAAGAGAGGGTATGTCAATTTGAAATTTCCTGACAGCTCGGAATTGGAGCCCCAACAGACTTCGAGGAACTCACATTCACTATACCGGGTGCGTCTCGTATAGTCTTGTTAAGCTGATTCTCGTTCGCTGAACTCTGGCACCTGACAGAGCTGCTCAAGGCACACAGGCAGGACTATCTGTATCGAACGTTTGAAATGCTCGAAGTACCACTCATGTACGAAGATATGGAAGAAAAGTTTTCCACGCAGATCATGTGCTCGTACGTAGGTTTATTTCTCCCTTTGAGGCTTTGCTGATGAATGCTGGCCTCCACAGGAAAGACTTCTTGGATACCGATATTATCATCGTCTTCGCGCACGAATTGTAACACCGTGTCTTCGCACATTGACGCAAAATTCTGATCCAGAACTTCTCTTTGTCATGCAGTGGCAACCTCCGCGTCGAGATTGCAGACAGGTTGAACTGCAACATAGAACTCGAATCCTCGTACATCGTACGCTCATCTCTTCTACACCCCACCCGGATGCTCACACAGCTACACTAGCTTGACGTGTCGAAACAACTTGTAGAATGGACTCAGAGGGAACACTACGGTCTCCTTGACATCAATCTGTTCCCGAAGCCCCCTGCCAGTGGTAAAGACGTGAGCGCATTTTACTGCCCGTTCTTTTCTAAGTACTGAGCCATCATGTGCAGTATCCACATAAAACACCAGAGCAGTACGCCAGAGAGATTATGACCTACCTTTGGGACAACTACATCCTGTGAGCGCCGGTCTGGAATAACCTCCAGCATGTAGCTTACATAATTCAGGTTGTCTAAGGCCAAGCGTATAATCCTCATCGGACACGGCCCAGGCGTAGTGGGCGTTTCTGAGCTGCTGGATGCGCGTAGTAAGTTTCTACCTATCGTCAGTGTTTGCACGCACGCACCAATATATGCAGCTGCGGGCGTCATGCGTCACATCAAGCTCATCGTGCAGGTCGTGGGCTACACAAAGATCCCGCTTGCACCCAAGAAGGGACCAGACCTCATCACTTGGTACCAGAAGGTGACGCCTCCCTCCCACTTGCTGTCGGTCCAAACCTCACGCCTCATACATCCTGTAGCACTCGCTTGTCGTGGTCCCCCACGACCATGTCATCCGCCATGAGGGCAAGGTCCTCCGGCGCCACGGGAAGCTCGTCTTTGCGGGTACGTCTACCGGGCGCGCATATCCTACGTGTTCCCCGTTGATCATGTCGCGCACAGAGGAGTCAAAGCCCGTGAAGCTGATGATACGCGCGCTCCCGCTCATCCAGGCGCAGGTCCGCAGTGCCCTCGAGCCCGAAGCGATCCCCGACTCGGACGCATAGCCCGCCGCGAACTTTTCAACGAACCCATCCCACACAGCTACCCCACAGCTCCCAGTCGCAGTGTTCTCCTGTTCTGTCTCCCTGTGCTGCTCGATGTACGACTCGCTCTCGATACCAGATCGTGTTATAAACTTTATTACACTGCCGTCACGTGACCGGGCGCCCATATACAACTCGACGTATGCGGCTACAGCTCGTCCTTGATGTGCGCCTCCGTCTCCTGAGGCGTCGTGCTCTCAGGCGTCGGCGCCGCCTCTGTCTCAAGAGTCGCAGATGCAGCAGGTGGTGCCGCCTCCTCTGCGAAAACGGGTTCCTCCGTGTCATCGTCCGCATCCTCCTCCTCCTTCTCCACGATCGCATCGAGCACAGGACTCTCGTGCGCGATCGGCTCCTGAATGGGTGTCGATGAGGCCTGGGCGGCCGCCGCGGTGGGAGAGTGCGTCGACTCGGCGTCCGTGCGCGCCTCGAGCACGACCTGGCCCGCCTCGCCCGTCTTGGGCATCTCAGCCGCCTTGAGCGCGTCGCGCGCCTTCTGCTCGGCCTTTTCGCGCTGGACGCGCAGGATGCGGTGAATCGGGTCCTCGACGCGCCCATCGTCCTCCTCGTCCTTCGCCGGCTCCGCATCTGCCTTCTCGTTCGCCTTCTCGCCCTTCTTGTGCCCCTTCATGGGCATGTCGCCGAGCGCGCCGCCAAAGCCGTGAGAGCCGTGGAAGTCGGTGCCGTACTTCTTGATCGCCTCCTCAAAGTCGATCATGTCGTTGAACCCGCCGTGCGCGAGCGCGATGCGCTGTGCCTCCTGCTGGCGCTCGATCTCCTCTTCCTCGGCCGTCGGCTCGTAGATCTCGTCCGCGGCGGCTGCGTTCGCGGAGCTCAGGTCTGCGGTGCCATCCAGGACGGTGTCGAAGAATTTCGAGATCGAGTCGTACTTGAGCAGGCCTGTGTGCGTGCGTTAGTCGAAGGTAGGAGGGAGGAAATGCGGATGGGGCGTGCCTTCAAAGAGGACAGGCTTCGTTGAGCCTGCGGGGTACACGAGGACCTTGCTCTCCTTTTTCGAGCCTGCCTGGTACCCGAGCGTGACGGACGTCTTTCCCTTGCGGTCGCGATGGTTCGCGAACGCAAAGTTGTCGCGGTATTTGTTCGCGAGCACCTGCCACATGAGCGGGACGTTCTTGGACTTGCTCAGCAGCAACACACGAGTTCTGTCGATGTTCTGCGCGTGCAGGTGTCAGGCGCGACGGACGCGAAGGAGGGCGGGAGACGCGGCGCACCTCATTCACCCACGGCTGGATCTGCTCGAGCCGGTAGAGTTTCTTATTCTTGTGTGGCACGCGCCGTATGGCGAAGTAGTAGAACGAGCTCGCCGTACGTGTTGGTGCATCATATAGGATGGGGGCGGCGTCCTTGCCGCGCGGGAAGAGCTTCACCGTTGGGAAGCCTTGCACGCCCTTGCAGAAGCCGGTCAGCTGGGGCGGAAGCGGAACGATAGTCGAGTGCGCGCACCTGCTCAGCGCAGAGCGCGCGGTTCTCGTCGCAGTCGACGGCGTAGGTAGGGATGAGGGGGTAGAGGCCGAGCGCAGCCTTGCTGTATTCGGGTACCATTGCCTTGCAGTGCTAGAGGACGCGCCTCAGCCGGATGTCGTCATCGAGTAGACGCGATTCGACTCACCCCGCACCACGATGCGACGAAGGCGACGACGCTTGTGCGCTATCACGGCGTCAGCGTTGAATGCGAGCCTCGAACGGGTGAAGATGCACCGCATACATTTTCCTTCATCGCGCTCCGGAACCCCTTGGTGTCGATCATCTTGACGAGAGAGTCCTTCGGGTAGAGCGCGCCGGAGACGAGCGACGGCGCGAGGGCCAGGGTGAGTGCCCAGAGATGAGGCAGCATGATGGCAGAGGGGAAGAGTTGCGAGCAGAGACGGAGCGCGCTCTCGGGGCTCTTATATTGCGACGGGGCTGGGAGAAGCGACCGAGCGGACTGACGTGGCAGAATTGTCCGCCTATCCAGACACCGCCATTCCCTCCTCTGGGCGTCGCTCCGGTGAACTCGCTCAAATTGTGTCCGTTTCTACTCGTTCCCATCGCCCAGATGTGTGCAAGACGCCCGGTTGCCTTGGGAAGATTCCGCTGCTTGGGCGTGGGCGTGGGTAGAAATCCGGTACCGCATCGCGGCAAACACGTCTGCTCTCCCACCCCTTCCTTCTCCTGTCCCTTGCCCGGTCCGACCTCTCGACGACCTATTGAACCCTCCGCGATGGCCCTTCCATCTTGCCGGATCTTATTCTGCACCCCTCAGCGCAGGGAAATATTGAGGTCTCTGTTGGGCTCAGCCTGTCGCGCCAAGGAGTCCATCCGAGTCCAACGCCAGCAACGATCACTGTGATCCGTGTCACATATTGACAAGTCGTACAGCTACATAGCAATCAACTTCAACGACCCAAACAAACATCTGTTATCTGTTCTTCCCGACCAAGTAATTGCCGTCACATACTACTTGTGCATTGTGCACTGCCGACATGGCGCGCATAGCCCTTGCTTCATACATTCCTGTGCCGTCGTCACACTCGGGGTTTATCGACCGGATGGTACGGTGGCGATTGACCTACGGTGAGCTCACTCCATCCATTTATTTCTATTCATCCCGCCACTCAGCTGCATGCAGATTGCCCTGCTACCTCGAAAGTGCTTCATTGCCTTGAAATTGGGCGTGGGTGTGCCTTTTGCCGTGCCGCAGTAAACGCACTTGGCACTGTCCCGCCCCCATTGATTTCCTACCCCGGCTTTCCTATACTGATCCTATAATGGTTTCACGGGCACCGCACAACAAATCCGCCGCATCAGAATTCCCGCCATGTTCCCTATCTCTCAGTCGAGGCTTCTGAATCCGGGACCCTCTGTCGTGACCATCTGCGCTGGAGTCAATCTGGTCAATGGTGATTAGTGATGTACGGGCCAGTAGGCCGCTACTGTCACTAGCTTGGGTTGCTTAATGCACGTATATATCTTCTTCCACTCTCTGCTCGGAGCCTGTGTGCTCTTCTTCCTGCCCCCTGGAAGGCGTCTGACCGGTTCTCCCTGATTACTGTGTTCTCTATCTATTGGTGTGATGACTATGTTCATCATTCCAGCGGGAGTCAAAGACACAGTTGGTCAATGAGCACGCATGCACAGAAGCGACACAGAAGTGAAGACCCCAGCAATCATGATGCATCATCAACTTGCATCCGATCGCGATGCTGTCTGTTGATATAAGTAGCCCTCCTTTCCTCACAATATGGATCGAGTTGCTCGCCCTCCCAAGCGCCAGGCATGGGAAGAGAACTGAGTACAGTTCCTCCCGCCTTCAATGTTGCTCGCCTTGGCCCCGTGTCTTTCGGCGTGAAATACGGCGAACACATTGCTTCAGCCATATGCTTGGGTGAGCATTAGCTGTGTCGTGGGAGTCTTACTATACGCTGATGCACAATTGAAGGCATTCTCACCTTTGTGGCGTTTGTCGTGGCGTTTATTCTCTGGTGAGAGTCTCATCAGCTTCGTTGATCTTCCCTCACGTAATACAGCCATGAAAGTTTCCGGGACAAGGTCAACATTGGCATGCTCGTTGTAGTCGTCACGATGTATCTCAACTCGCTCGTCCACCACTTTGTGGCCATATATCAAGCCTTCACCATCCCTGCAGTCTACATTGACACTACAACGCGTCAAAAGTGGTTGGGTCCTCCGACCATCCTCGGGTGGGTGGCAAACTTGAAAGGCAGCACCGTTCTAGTTAACGTACGCCCTGAAGCTAGTCATGAGGGAGAAACGGACTCACGCGCATGGGTATACTTAGGTCGTTCTAAGCGATATCATCGTAATGTGGCGTGCGTGGTTGTTGTGGGACAGGTCCAGGATAGTTCTCGCCATTTCGACCGTTTTGTTCCTCGCCACTGCCGGTGAGTGCACGTTTCGCAACGCATCTCCGCGGAATCTACGTGCCGACCATTGCTCGTAGCAATCGGAATCTGGGGGATTAATCGAACCGGGGGAATCACCTCAGGCGGCCCAAAGATGGGTACACACTTCCATGCTACGACATTCATACTTTCCACCCTTTCCCTCGCTTCAAACCTCTGGGGATTTGCATTAGTAGCGTGGAAAGCATGGTACGAATTTGACACCAAAATTGCACATCAGTCAATTAACCTCGTCGTTTGCAGGTCTCACAAGAAGCTTCTTCGCCAGTTGCATAATGAAGGTTTTCGTGGTAGTGCGGTCGGGCGCACGCTTGTCTCCTTCTTGAGTCCGGCGCGGTATACAGCTTGGTCTGGGTGCGCGCCTGGCTCTCGCGGATGCCCCAATTTTCGGTAACACTCGCATAAGCCTTTTTTATAGGTGCGCTGGCTGAAACATGCCGGACACGGAAAATGGACAACATGTATTCTGTCTTGACTGTGACCATTGGCTATGTTGCCGTAAGTCTATCGCACGACGTATCACGAGGACTCGTTCTGAAAATTCTCGTATCTGGACAAGCCACATACCCCAACGTAATCTTGCTAGTCGCTGCTCTCCAACGCAGAGCATTTTTTTTGTCAGCATTTAACCAACGCAGAGCATACAACGAGATATCTGGCTTCGAGAGCGGGCCTCAGGCCGGCACCCCCGGTCCACGCAACACAACGTCTCTTGCGGAGATCCTCGAAAAGGTTCCGTGGGACAATCGCGCAGCAAGTTCCATGTTGTAAGGGGGTGCCCTGCAAGATAGGACCGCAGAAACTAAACATTCCCACGCGAGCGATCCACCAGGAGAACGTTGAAATGAGCCCACCCTCCACGAATCTTGTTCCATCCACCGGGCTCGGTGCGGTGTACGCTACTCATATAGTTCGCCACTACAACTTCAAGCTGTATTCCGAACTCGGTGGCGACGTGGCGTGATACCAGAGTAGCGTGTGAGATATCCACTGTTATGTAACTGTTCTGATACTCTCTTGATCGGCGACCAGTCCCCGATCATTTCAGACGTCCATTCGATCTCTGAGTACTCGTGCGTGAAGGTGTCCACTGTTCAACTACCTTGTACGTAGTACTTGTGCGTGTGCCGCTTCTGTCTGCAGCGATATTTTAGTCCTCCGAGGCAACGAAGGTCCGCAACGTTGCCCCTTGTTCCACGAGGGCGTCAAAACATCTCAGTTGGTTAACAAGATCGCATATCTCCAACTCGAGGTCACGCAGCAGCCGCCATGACACACCATCAACGATCAGAAACTTTGCCGTACCCTAGGCCTGTCACGTCCCAACGCACGCATACCCAAGAGACCAAATCAAGCGCTAGTAGCTCAAGAGCGCCTCTTATATGCGCTGCACGTACTGTGTACAATCATCTTCCTGTCCAACTGGTTGATTGAATCAAGCTGAATTTTCCCGGGTCCATGCTCCCCTTATGCATTATAAGGGAGAGGGCCCGTTGGATGCTCGTCGAGGATCTAGGGTCAACTACTCAAAGTACTCGGAACGATGGAACTAGAACCGTGTAACAGCACCTCGCCCATCTACTTCATCAAGGCCACACCCTTTTTGGTAACTTTTTCTGTATACGTCGCTCCGGCGGTGTCTCTAGGTGAGCCTTGCGTATGCCAACGAGCGTCCCTAACATGACAATCATGAAGGCGCCCTCAGCTTCCTTACCTTCCTAGCCGTCATCTTCCTTTAGTGAGATAATTAGCCTCCAGCTCTCGCGATTGCTGCTTATGCAAAACAGTCGGAATGGTTTCCGTGAAAGGGCCAATGTCGCGATGCTTGTCATCATCGTCACGATGTACATCGTTTCTCTCACCCATTTTGCGGTTATGATGCATCAATCCTTCGCTGTCGGCGAGGTCCAGATGGGTACTCGGACATCTCAGAAGTGGCTCAACTTTCCAGTCATCCAAAAATGGATGGCAGACGCGGAAGGCAGCACGGTTCTGTTCAATGTACGAGTTGAAAATCACCCAGGGCCACTTCGCTAATCCGCCAGCCCCATTCATGCGTAGGTTATTCTGAGCGATGCCATTGTGATGTGGCGTGCGTGGGTCATTTGGGACAAGTCCAAAACCGTCCTGGCTATTTCCTCTATCTTCTCTCTTGCAACAGCAGGTGAGCGTCCTCAGCTTGTTCTCCGCTTTCATTCTGTCAGGGACATGCGGCTAACCTCGCCCTGCTAGCCATTGGGATCTGGAGCGTCAAGGGGAATGGTGGCATTGCCTCGAGTAACCAGGGCATTGGTGTATTACCTCCGTCGAGCGCAGTGGGGGTTTTGAACACGCTGGTCCTCTGCGCGCTCTCTCTGTCTTCAAATCTCTGGGCCACTACATTGGTCGCTTGGAAAGCATGGTACGATGCGTCTTCTTGTCCTCTGAGTTCTCGGAAGGAACCTGGTATTCCATCTTCAGGATACACAGGCGATGGTTCAAGCAGCTCCCTGAAAATGGAGGTGCGCGTGCAAGCGTGGTTGGGCGCACGCTTTTCCTCCTTCTGGAGTCTGGCGCTGTGTATAGCCTATTTTGGGTGTGTGTTCCTTTGCTAGTGAAGTTCAAGCGACCATTGACTCGCAACACTGGCACAGATCTTTCTCATCGTGACCTTTGAGTCTCCCGCCGACTCCAAGCTGGCACGGGCCAGTAGCATCTTTTCCGAGATCATAGTCTATGTTTCGGTGAGTCCACCGAGCAAAAAACACCGCGTGCACGTACCGAACACCACCGCACTCGACAGGCCATGTATCCGAATGCAATTGCGCTGATCGCTACACTCCAGAGAAGCGCTTTCAAAGAGAAGACTGGAAACCGAAGCCCTCAACGGCCCTGCTTGACAATACCGCGCTCGGGAAAGTCTCTCGCCGAGATGCTTGAAGGAATGTCATAGCACGGGTTGCCCGTTGGGAAGTTGCGAATGGAGACAGCACACCCAGAGACGGTCGTGGATATCGCCGCTAGTCCAAAGAACCATCTGAGTGGGCGAGTCAACGCGTTGAATAGTAGGCGCCGCTAGTAATCCCGGACTCTCTCTTTGTTCTCTTTTCTTCCTCTTTGGCGATCGTTAGTAGTACTACTTACTAGAGCATGACATTAATTACCAGTGCTGAATCGTACATGACCCAGCTCCCGTCAACAAGATGCCACGGCAAAGCCATGCGACGAGATGTTCGTCCATATAGTTGTACCGCCTTCTGTTCCGAACGCCAGCTGTCCCAATACAAACCTGCCTGATCATAGTAATTTCATGGACCATGCGTCCAGAATTTGACAGCACCCAGGAGCATCGATGTGTTGTGCCGTATCCCTGCGATCCTGCTAGTTTGTTGCAATCATCGCGATTCATGGTCCCATCGTAGTCGAAGGCCGGAGTGGGAAGGGCACCGACTCACTTATAGCTTGAAGCTCGTTGAAGTGCCAACGGTGATCATCAGAACCATCAGAACCATCAGATAGCTTCAGATGCACCGATAGTACACGTAATCGGCGTTGAGTGCTCTGCCAAAGTTGTCATACTGTCACTGTTTTCCTACCATTTACACAGTATTTACTGGCACTAGTCTCCGTTGCTGACGTTATCACGATCCCAGAAGACAAGCACTGTTTGTTCTTGTTATGTTGATTTGCTGCCACAAACGGCAGCGTAATTACGTAATACGCGCGACACGAGTGAGAGTGTCGTGTGGTCGTGTCGTGCCTGAGGACATGCTATATATTCACCGCTGAGAGTAGGTTGTGGCACATTTGCAAGTCGTCCCTCCTCCCTCCCTTCCGCTGCTACCCAGGCTGTAGCAGACTCACACTATCTGCAAATTCTCTACTACTATCAGTTCTGAGGCCTCAAGCCCTCCTCTCCATGCAGGCTACTGATGAATTAGCGGCAGACACTGGAGGACGCCCTAACCTGGCCGTTGCCGGGGAAGAGGCAGTGAGATGGTACCGGACGACCTTCCCATGAAGAGCATGACCGTCTCGACGCGAAGAAGATGTCTTCTACCGCTTACGTCTACGCTTTACTAATTCCCGCGCGCTAAGCACCAAATCTGCGGCTGCGCGCCACTCCTCACAACAGTGGTCGCAACTGCGACTGCTGGACAGAAATACAACGCCTCAATGAGTCAAAAACAATGCAACGCGACTTCTCGAGGAACATCCGTGGCTTGTATCTGTGGTGCAGGACTGCTGCGAAAATCGGACCGCTCGCAAATGCGTCTTCTCAGTGAGCTGCATGCCTACATTTTTGCACCCTAACCGTGCTAACATGCTCGTATCTCATCAAGAAATCCTTCGCAAGCCGGTTTTCGCTCCTCCCCAAGATGACACCGAAGAGGAGAAGCAGAGTAGGTCTATTGTAACTGTCCACCCGGCCTGTCGCTAATCAACCTTCAGTGGTCTTGGAATCATGGGATCTTCAATATCAAGGAAACGCCACCCATGTGCTTCTTGCCATCATTTCAGACTACCTCAAAACGAAGAGGAATACCTACGCCCCGCTCGCGAGCATCATAAATTCCTCTGGGACAGGCAAGTCGCGCATGGTCGACGAGTTGGCGAAGACAATCATCAGTGTCCCATGTGCCTGCGGGATGCGGAATCCAAAGGTCTGCAGGTCCTTAACTTCATTTGCATGCCGATGAAACCTAATGAATGGCGCCGATAGGGTTTCCGCCTGCTGACGATGATCTTCGCAACTGGTTGATTCTACTATTCTCGTCTGGCCGACAGGAGACCGAAAGGAGGCTGCACGGTTTCTTGCACTCTCTCCTAGAGAATACATTGCGTCGATTGAAGGAGATAGAGTCATCGCAAGGTAACCCATCGCATCGTGGAGTTCCGCGACTTCTGTGTGCTGAGCAGCTTTCAGGCGTACTAGAAAAGCTAAAAGTCGGTAAGAAGACTTGGACTGTGGACGATATACTGGCTGGGAAGTACAAACCTTCGAAACCTGCGGGGCGTCAGAACGCAGTTGCGTTCTTCATAAGGCGCCAAAACCGCTCGCGTCTGCTTTCCGCGAACTCATGACCCATGGACAAGCATTCGGCAGCGCAAATGACTATCGAAAGAAGTTTTTCAAGGATGTTATCGCCGGAGCGAATACGGTACGTCCGTATGGGTCCCTTGCCACTGACGCAACTCATTCTTGTACGTCAGTTCGCCTCCGGAAGCCGGCGGGTTCATGAGCAGAAAGATAGTAGCAATAAAGCGAATCCAAGCCAAAGCAGAGGGGGAGAGCCGCAGGTAAGTTGTTCGTCCGTCAACGCTACACAATCGTGACGGGTGATCTGCAGTCGGCACTTCGAGTCCCTCTCCTTCGATCAAATCGAGTCCCGTGAGATATAGGATTTCTTCTGATGGTCAGTAGCCGCCGTAGGGGACATTTCTGAACATCGCTTCTTACATCGATTCCTGCAGGCGACATCGCCCAGGCGGCGACGAGATTGGGCGAATTCATTGACCCCGTCAGAGTCTTGGGAGATCAATCCGATCAGGGGACCGAGCCTCGGCGACCGTTCCTTATCCTCGCGTTTGATGAATCACATCGGCTCACCAGGAGCGATAAATCCGATGGTTGGTCGGTCTTCTCCGAGTTGCGCCGTGTGCTCCGACAGGCTGTACATGTTCCCATCTTCTCTCTCTTTCTCGCGACGGGGGGAAGTTCCGTCGATTCTCTCCAGAGCCGTCACTAGACCCCTCCAACCGGATCTCGGGCGAGGAGTTCTCTGTGTTGCCCCCGATCACCGAGACAGGCTTCGATGTACTTGCACCTGTCGCATGTGAAGGCGTTGTCACCCTGAGCCAAGTCACCAGCCTCGGTTGGATGTGCCATCTGGGTCGCCCCCTGTGTGTTCTCTCGTCTTATCCGTCTGACGCATGCTCACCGGCATCTCTGGCAGATTTGGCTCCCTATATGATTTTGCGCCAAATGACATAGCGCGCAAAAACATCCACCGGCTCGCAAGGCACAAGATACTTGGTGGCAATTTCACGGTGGCCGAGGTCGTGGCTAAGTGGAAGCAGGAGGTCGTACCGGCGCCCGGTAACTGCGTTTGGCTTCCGTTGCCATACGATTCGCACTGGAATTCAATCCCACAACCAAGTTCCATCGCGATGCCGTGCTCACACTAGTCGAGCGACACATGCGACTGTGCATCTCCGCAACATCGGGCTTCGAGGCGCTATCCACTACATCCAGCTCGGAGCCGATCCTCGCGGAGGCAGCGCAGGAGCTCCTGTACGACATCGGCCAGAGTCCCGTGCAGCATCTTGCAGGCCGACTCGACGTCCCCTTCATCGACCGCGGGAATCGAGGCGAGCTCACCGCATTGCTCATTCTGATGGCAGCGCGAGACAAGGCCGCTCGCATGAAAGGGACCCGGGATGTCTCTCTGTGCGAATTTCTCGAGGCACTGATGCCAGACTTTGCGTATGCGCAACTGAAACACGCCCTGCCGTTTCACTACCGCACCGCGGAAGAGAATAAGCCGTTTACAAAGGTGTTCGAGGACAGTCGCCTCTGGTTCAATCATGTCATCAAGATTCAGGACCTCAAAATGCTTAGCTCGCACGAGCTATGGAAGTTCATGACGCGCGGTGCGATAATAATGTGCGCCGACCATCAACGGGCCGTCGACATCGTGATCCCGTTCTGCTACTCTGGCGACGTCCTTTCACGCAAGACAGTGTCAGCGATCTTCATCCAGGTCAAGAACGACCACACTTTCGGTCCTACAACAGATTATACACTACTCCACGCTATAGACCCGTTCACCATCGAGGTGTATAAGGGTGAAGAAACACCACTGCCGTGCATCCGCATGGTTTTCGCCCTCGCCTCAAAGGCGTCGGCGGTGCATATCGTGAAACCAGCAGACCGCACTACTTCACGATCTAGCAAACGCTTCACTGCGTACGACATGTGGTTCGCAGGAATCTGGCCGGAAACATTCCCGATCGTCGGCAATGAGCGGGAGGAGTACCAAGTCATCCTGCAACGATCCATGCCTGATCAGAAGTCAGCATACGCAGACTCCGACCCAAACACCGGTGACCAAGTCAAGGAGGCGAGAGAAAACATCAGGCGCAATCTCACACCGTTGTGCGCAATCCAACCTGCTCACCATGCGAAGTACAGGAGATTGGAGGAGATGGCGGCACAGTAAGAATACGATGGGCGTAATTTTGGCGGGGAGGGAACTGGGCCGCCTGGCAGAGAGGGGAGACTGTTAGGATAGATGAGCGGATTGCCCATAGCACCAACCCGGGTACTAGGTTTGCGGCGATATTGGCTCGAAGACTGTTCTGAATCCATTGTCCTATGTAGTACGCACTAAAAGTTGAGCAAGGCGAATGTATGAGCACGAGTGCAGTGCGAGTCACACCCCGTGCACCAATGACCCTCCCTTTCCTCGCTGCTACGCCTTCAACGTCCTGGAATTACGGAGGCCCACTGCAAAATCAAGGCGTGCGGAGCCTGGGCGCTACGCAATAGGCACAGAACGCCCGTGGCCTAACAATCCTGGCAAACCCACGTTCATTCCCGAACCTAACTTCGTCTCGTACGCGGATCATTGGCAGATTGTTCCAAGCACTCCCAGCAAGTCCCAGCATCACTGACTTCCCACTGAACTTTTGGCATGGCAGGTGAGTACGGAAGGCCGTCTCAGTCCTTGATGAATCGTCACAGAAGTCCTTCCTCGAAGGTCAATCCGCGCTGCTCATTGGAGCCACTGGCCAGACAGGCCGCCTTCTCCTGCGCGAGCTGCTGGCATCACCCCATTTTACGCGCGTCGGCGAGGCCGGCCGTCGTCTCACACCACCGGACGAGCTACCTTCGGAGGGCCGTGCAAAGCTCGAGCAGATGAAGGTTGACTTTGAGGACATTGATGCTGCAGGGCTGAGGGACGGGAAATGGAACGTGGTCTTGATTACGTGCGTTAGCCATGCATCATGCACACCAGGCGCCTCTGATATCATTGCATTACAGGTTGGGTACAAGTAAGCATCAGGCAGGCTCCGCAGAGAATTTCGAGAAGATCGACAGGGAGTGCGTCTTTCTTGAATCCCAATAGCAGCCGTTCCTGATCCTCACTTGTCGCTGCCACGCCACGTAGGTACGTTGTCCGCGCCGCGCAAGCTGCAAGGGTGGGCACCGACCAGCGCCTCGTGTACCTATCCGTATGTTATCCTGTTCAACGTTCATGCCCCGCTGGGTCAACCTCACGCCGCCTCATCCAGGCGGCCAATGCTAATCCCGAGGCCTCGCTGTTGTACTCGCGCAGCAAGGGTCTCACGGAGAAAGCACTGGCTGAATTGGGCTATGCCGACACGATCATAGTCCGTGCTGCCTTCCTGAAGAACAACGGCCCAAACGCGAAACCGACTAGACCGTTTGGCTACCTCACAGGGTACGCTTGTCTGTCCCTTCATGGCATGCCGCGATCGATCTGCCATGCAGGGCGTTTGCGACCACTATGTCATATTTCAACAACAGGTGGCAGATTGGCGTATGGCTGCCATGTCCTCTTTCGCTCTGGGAATCGTACTGATTACCACGCAGGTGGATCAGGTCGCGAAGAGCATGCGCATTGCCGGCACTCTTGGGACTGCAGGCCTGCCGCCGGTCTCTGAGGCAACGCAGACAGCATGGGGTGGCAAGACGTTCACTGCGATCAACAATAGTGGCACATTCGCGTTGTCGAAGGAGGACATGTGAGGTGGGAGCGCGCAGCCTCTTCGTTCTGTATTTATTCCTGTCGAGTATCGTCGTTTGTCGTCTCCAGGAGTGGGCTCCCTGTCCGATACTTGACTAGCCGACCAACAAACTCTTGAGCAACGTGTCGTCACAAAGGGGGTGAACACAAGGCTTCTATTTCAGCAAACGTTTGTACACACATCTTACTCAAAGTCAAACAGAGTCGACAGAGTCAAAGACCAATCTGTCTCGTCTTCTTCGGCTTTTGGTGGGGGGACCTCCCACTCGAACCAATCCGGCCTCGTGAGCGCGCAGGGTCTCCCATATTCCCCCATAGACCGGTTTTCCACCGCCGTGTCGATCGATCCGTTCCTCGATTGTTAGCAAGGCAAACTGTGCAAGCATGTGCTCAAGCCGCCATCGGATGTTCGCATGCCGATCCTCCCCGTACCACACGAACGTCTCCAGGTACGTCTTCCAATCCCACTGGCCAACTCGGATTGGGTTCGGGTTCCCAGCAGCCATCCAACCTTCCCAGTCAGCTGGCGTCGTGGGAAGCATCCAGCCAGAGTCGCGCACAAGACCAAAGTAGATGTCCTGTTGGCCAGTGAGTAGATTATACAGCGTTTTGCAAGTGCGTAGTAGGCTTGTGTATGCATAAAACATGTGATAGTGGGCACCTTGTCTATGCAGCTGCACGAGCTGGGAGGGGTGGACACAGATAAGTTATCAACGCGTAAGCGGAGGAGGGGGGTATGAGTACGCACGCCGTATCCATAGTATGGTTCGTGGAAGACTGGGGGGGTGACTTCGGGAGACTTGGGAAGCGACGATTGGAGGAATGACATGATATGCAGGAATAACTCGCTGATGGCAAGGGTGCGGAACAAGGGAGAGGGAGTTTGGCTGACTTCGGAGAATTGCATCTGGGGGGACTCGACAGTGCAAGTTTCGGGAACACTGACGGACGTGCCAGCAAGTAAGAGCAATCTTCCATGGATGTTGTGTAAAAGGAGTACAAGTCGTCCTTTGGGCCGCGGCATCGCCGCCTAGCGTAGTCGAAATTGAAAGCATCGTGTCGTTCTTCCATCCCGTAGTAATATATGTCGTTCACGTCCTTTCCGATCGAATTCCCATGAATGACGGTCCAGACGTCGCAGGGAACACAATTGAGCCTGCGACAGAGGTACGACAAGCACATGCGATGGACAACGAAATAGCGTTGCGCGCTCCGGATATTCTGAACCAACCGTCTTCGTTGTCAATTTTGGGCACGTCGAACCCGTCGTATGGGCACTCAACACTGCGTGTGGGACATATAAGCGCGAGGGGACACGCAGATGACATGTGAGACACATACTGGCTGGGGCACACAAAATCCGTTTTATCCCAGCGAGGCGCGATCACAGTGACCTCTTCCCAGAACCGCCCGTCTTCCTCCGTTATACACACAAGTTCGTCGATGGACTCGGTCGGAACAGGCCACCAGTGGGATTCCTCTGAATCCCCCTCGTCTTGAGGAGGCCAGACCTTCGGGAACCAGTGATATTTCCATGCCTTGTACGCGTCCGTGACAGGCCCACCACTACAATAAAAAAAGTTGGTATACATGATCAGAGCGTGCGGATAATTTGAGCGTGGTCGCGTACCAGAAAAACAAAAGCAGAAGCACGGCTCATAATCGAACATTTCGAGTATACACGGCGCTATGCTCTTGAGATGGTCCACCGGTCTATGCTGGAACCTTCGTGGCGGATGAGAGACTCGAATGACCCGCCAGGACTCACCCCTTTTAAGTCTGGTTCGTCGCGTGTCCGGTCACACATGCCGCACGGAGCCACAAATATTTCACGGCTGGACACAATACGCGACGCGTGCGTGCGCGTGGCCGGCTATTGAACACGTGTGCGTGCGGGTCTGAAGGTCATCGCGATCGATCGATCGAGCTTCAGCTTCGAGCTCCAAGGAGGCTCGGGTTGCTCAGTATTCTGGCCTGGGGCTCAGCTTCGGGCCTTCCGAATCAACTGGCCCGATAGATATTCGAACACTCGACCTAACTATCGCGGGATACATGATGCTTTGCGTTGATCGTGCAATCACCGAGTCAGTAGAGGTCGCAAAGACTCGGCTGCCCGGTAAGGATCCAGGGAAACACACTCGTGTTCGTTTGCTCAGTGCCGCATCTTGAGAGGAAGTTGTAGAAGTAAGCCGGACCTATGCTGTGGCGGTGGCCGGCCGCATTGAACCCAAGTCATAGTCGCGGGCGGTGATCTTACTGCAGTGTCGCAGGAGTTGGGAAGGCATAAACGCCAGGTGTCATCAACATTGAATATGCTGCTCGCACACAGGTATCTGGTGACCAGGTGCGTCAGTGCAGCGGCCTGACGACAAGCCCCATCCATGCGCCGGGGTGGCCTGCCGCCATCGGCATCATGACAACAGTGGGCTTGCGCTGCACCCGCGTCGCCTCACTCTGCGGTGGTAAAGTGAACTCAAAGTGCTCGAGGAGAGTCGCGATGATCACGAGCATTTCGAGCACGCTGTCGACGCATCAGCGGGCACATCGTATGCGGAAGACAAAGATGCGTACGAAAATCGCCAGCCTATGCAGCCCTGAACTCCGCCAGCTAGTCGTGTATTAGTCTTCAGGCTACGTCACGCATGATCAGGGCATGCAAGGGGCACTCACAGAAATTTGCACTGCAGCGCGGCTGTTAGGGGCGCATCGCGTGGTGCGCGGTGGAAAATGCACTCACAGGTTGCCATACATCCCTACGGATGCTTGTGCCCCCTTCTCCGGGCTCATAAAGCGCTCGGGATTCCACTCGTGCGCGTCCTTACCCCAAACTTCCGGAAGGCTATGCGATGTCCATTAACCCACGCAGCGTCGGCAATGGCAAGTAAGTACCCACCGCTGGTATGCGTGAATTGCAATGTCGATGACGGTCCCCCGTTTGACTGGGATGGCTGACACCTGCTCGCCAGACTTGGTAGTCACGGGGAACGCAAGCGGTATTAACTCGTCCTTCCCAGCAACGCGCGGGAGGGTCCAGATGATGGGATGTAAGCGCATCGACTCCTAAAATCGCCCGTCAACCCCGGAGACAACGGGACCCCGTACGATGCTTACTTTCAGCGCAGCCTGGGTATATGTCAGGCCCTCGAGATCCGTGATGGTCAGTTCAGCGCCATGTGTCCGCCTGCGCATTGCTATGACCTCGTCGCGGACGCGCTGCTGGCACTCTGGATGCCTTGAAATTTCCCAGAGGAACCAGTTCAAACTACTCGCGGTCGTCTCCTGCCCTGCAAGCACGAGTGTCCTACGCGCAAGTGCCATTTAGTAGGTGGCCGCCGGGTGCACTGATTGGACATACGAGAGTTGATCAACAAGTTCGCGCTGCGTAATCCTTTTGTCGGGGGATTCGGACATGTTCTTGCGCAACAGGACGCTCATCAAGTCTGCGCCGTCGCCCTTCTCCGCTTTCCTTGCAATAATATGGCGCGCAAATTCGCGCACGTAGTCTAGGTAGGCACGGAAGCGGCGGTATTCACGCGAGGGAAGGTATTGCACAAAGTTAAGCAGAGGTTCGGGGATGTATCTCCAGGTTGACTTGAAGAGGAGGTCGAAAGCAGAGGGGTATAGCATTGAATCGACACTGTTGTTACAAGTTATCACCGCTGGCCGGGCGTGACAGATGCTATGTTCGAGTCGAACGCAGGACTTACAACAAGTTGGCATAAAGTCTTGTTATTGCATTCCCGGCGGCGTCATCGAGCGATCCGAAGTGAAAGTCAAACCCAGCTGGAATTAGGGGGTCATGATTTATATGGTGGCAGGGAAGAGCGGGTTAAGAGCTTACCCTCGCCGATAATGTCGAGTGTGGTACGTGAGAGCCAGCTACTCACGCTTATGAGCGACTGCCCAGAGGCTTCAGTGCTGATCTCGTCCTTCCACTTGTTCGCAAGCTAGGCAGCGGGAGGCGCTCATCAGCACCCAGCCCCGAGAGCTGCAGAGCAACTAACCCTGGATGCCGAATCCTGAAATATTGGGAGGAACGTCTTCAGTTGGGAGACAGCGAACACAGGATTCATAATCTTCCTCTGGCGTTCGTGGCTCTGACCTATCTTGGCCTCGTCAGTGAGCCACTATCGAACCAGCTTCTGTGAAGAACGAACCCTGAGCACAACTCAAGCCCTTCCCTGTGATTAGCTCGGTGAGTTTCACCCTATCTGGGCTCTTGTAGAAATTATATCCCGACGCGTGAAGGATATAGTGTATCGCTTTGGGATCCGCTACCATGAGGCGTTCTTCCTGCACTGGAATTCAGGGAATGCAAAACGATAGGGCTACAACGCATACTCACGCCAAAGCAACCGTTGAGCTTCCATGCGCTGCCAAATTCGCGTATCCACTGGAACTCCCGGTCCCCGACTTCATTTTTTTTTTTTTTTTGGTCAGCATTTATATTCCGCAACAGGCGGTCTACGCCAAGACGCGGTCGTACTAGTACATAATACAAGCACATTGTTTCGAATCGAGTAAGTAGGTACGGTTAACGGGCCGGCGGGGGTCGTGAAATGCGAAGTCAGTCAAAGGGTCTGATGATGTAATTCCGGGCCGCTTTCACAGCGACAAAGCGGTGGCCACATATAGGCCGCAACCGCGCAAGGGACCCTCACGGGGGTTCCGGGGGCTCGGAGGGTCTGCGGGGCACCATACAGCATCGCGTCGCTTCGATGAACTTGGCCAGCGCGGTTCCTCCCTTCTTGGTTCCGAATAAGGTGTAGAGTGAGTAATCCCGAGCCACGGGATATAAAATGGAGCGGCGTTGCACGGAGTAGAGTGAGCATGAGGTGATGACGTGGTCGACGGTCTGGAGCGGACCGGACGGGCAGTCGCAGGATGTGCGTTCTGAGGGTTTCATGCGGAGTGTGTACTCGCCAATGAAGGCGTGACCGGTAAGAAGTCGGGTGAATGTGGATATGATCGGTCGGGCCGTTTTGGCCTCGTGCATTGCGTAATACGCCGGAGATATTTTGCCGTTAGGCGGTGTTAGGGTTCAGCAGTCTCTACGCTCGGAAACCTCGGATCTGGGTATTTTGCCCTGCGAAGCGATCGGGTTGAGCTGGGTAGCGAAGGATGTGACCCCAGACTGCCCTTGAGCGCAGATGCGAGCCTGTACGTTTGTATATTGCAGTTCCCGTTACTTCCTTTTCCTTCCTGGTTCCTTTACACTTTCGGGTCGCAGGAAACCCTTGTACCTACCGGATTTGGCTTCGGGTTCCCACGTAGTCAGTAGTACTGCATCCTGTAGTGTTTTGGATCAAAAAGCTTCCTTTCCCCGGTGCTCCCATCTCATTTCGGGTCTGCGTCGCGTTCAGAGACTCTCCCTCACTCTCTGGAGGGCCCGAGGCCTTTCAGGACCTTCGGGTCAGCTTCAGGTTGTGTTCCTGCGAGTTCGGGTCCTTTCCTTGCGTTTCCGAGCGGATCCTTGCAGTCACTAGCTCACCCTATTGCTCATCCGACCACCCAATCCTCATCCCATCACCCCTGGCAACTATAGCAACTCCCCTCGGTCCACATCTCTAGCTGGACTCAGGATATCAAAATGGTGACCACCGCAGGGGGTGTGGGTTTGAGGTTTTGTGTTTAGGATCCCCAGAGCATCCCCCAGAGCAAGTTGACATAGCATGCGTACCCCACGAGGCAAGACAGCGTCCCACAGGTTCCTCATGCATCCTTGACCCCTCCCGACCAGTTTCCTTCAGTTTCCGAGCGTCCCCTCTCAGTTCCGAGTGGCTGAAGAGCACCCGAAGCATTCCCTCACATTCCTTTGCCTTTCCTCGCGTTTCCGACCCTCCCTGCGCATTTGCGAGCTGTTGGGGCATTCCTAGCCATCCCCAACACGTTCTGGATGTTCCCCCATGCTTTCCGGCGATTCCTCGCATCATCCGACTTCACCTCATGTTTCTGATGGGTTCTAGCGATCCAGGGTCTTCGCTTCCGACCCTGAGCAGTTCTAGGCTTCCCGAGCATCACCTTATCGCTTCAGATCACATCCTTTCGCGTTTACAAGCACCCGAGAGCAAACCCAAAGGTTCCGTGTCACGTGCTGTGCAGGGGTTCTGCCGAAGGACTTGCAAGACCTAAGCCTCGCGGTCGCAGTAGAGGATGAAGAGCGATGGGGCAAGTCGGGTGGCGATCAAGCACACTAGAGGATGCCACTGAAACTCCAGTATATTACAGGAGGTCAAAGCTAAGGAGCTAAGACGCTACTGGCAGGTCCTTATATACTACAAGGTACCTACTGACTAAGCAACTGGTTCGGGTTCATGTGGGTCAGGAAGCGCGGAGTACAAGTGGAGCATGCTATAAATAGACATGCTGACTGAACGCTCACTCAGCTGACGTCACCATCAGTCAGCAGTGAGTCATCCGCGTTTCGTCAGCGTCATGGCCTAGGCCCGGTCACGGGTCTCGTCACGTGCTCTGTCACGTGACTGCGGAGACCTCGGTCCAAGGGCGAGGCGTCGAAGCCGGTCATCTATGCTCGTCAGTCCCTCCTGCTGCTGATCGTACCGCACCAAGTTGGCACGGATATCTGCAGATGTCACGACTTGTACGATACATTTTCTTTTTCCTTATCTTTCCAGCCCCTGTACGATACTAGCTTCGTTCCGGTTCGATGACTCGGGGACGCTTATCTCTCACTCGTCATACGATTCCCCCATACTTCTTGACGCGCCCCTTATGCCATTGGACCACTACTGTACTTCTACCTAGGAGACCCACCTTGAGTCCGTTCTGACTCGGTATGACTCGATACTAGGACGTTATGTAAACCATCTCTCTTGTAGTACTTAAGGCGTAGCAGTTGTACTCTAAGGCCTTAAGCCTGTTCTCCTTTGTCAATCGACGAGGTTATCAGGGAATCCGCGTGAGGGACTTGTTCTCCCAAGTATCGCGAGGTCTTCAGCTTTGAACTCGACGTACCGGAGGCCGATTGCCTCCAAGCTTCAGACATCACGTCTTATCCAGGATCTCGTGCACACTCACGTGCACCTTCGAGGACCGGCTCACATCGAGACCGACTTACCGAACCTCGCTCGTCTCAGCCCTCGCCAGCTCCGCTTGCGCCGGCTCAGGCCGTGACAGCAGACGTCAGAAGGGGCGTCTGGGTCGGTTCGCCCAGCCCGGAAGCCGCGGGCTGAGATCGTGACATTCCGAGCCAATCAGAATGCAGAGATTAGGAGGAGGCTCTTGGAGAGCAACCACCACCACCAGACGTCGTCCCCCTTGCGCAGGAAGCAGTCGGCAGCGATCCTTTCACTTTCCCGTCCATCCCTTCACCATTCCGGTCATCCCCTCACGTTTCCGAGTCCAGTTTCGCATTTCCGAGTCCAGAAGACAGCTTTAGGCACCCAGTGGCATCCAGAGGCAGTGGATTGCGTCGGATCACAGCGGATTGCTTCCGGTTTGCGTTCCAAGCACTTCCCTTCGACCCCTTTGCGTTTCCGGTCACCCGCACCTCATCCTCAGTCTCGGATCAGCATCCCTCAGTCTCAGAGGCGTCCCAGCGAGTTCCTAGAGCATTTCCGAGCGGTTGCAGGCAGCAGCAAGCGATACGCAGCACAGAAGCATCCTAGTGCAAGCCAGCAGCATCCGACTTCTCGATTTCGCATCCAGGTTCTCTAGAGGCAATCCGAGGCTACAGGTGGTGTTTCCAGGTGTCCAGCAGTCACAGAGGCGTCGGATCGGCTCGGATCAGCATCCCTTAGCTTCCCAATCCCTTCCCTCGCATTCCTAGCCATCTCCCAGCAAGTCTAGGTCCAGATTCATGTTTTGCAGCTCGGATTTGTGTTTCTCGGTTCCAGAAGGCTTCCAGCAGTGTTTGCAAGTGGTTCCGACCTCGGATCGGGTTGAGCGCGTCCCAGTCGCGTCCCCCAGCATCCTTGAGCTTAGGGTTCCGTTTTTGGGCTTCAGGCTACGGTTTCAAGCGACGCGGAGCATCCTTGAGCGTTCCGAAGAGTCCTAAGGCATCCCGAGCAGTCATAGGCATCCAGATTGCAACCCCTCGCGTTTCCGAGCTCGAACCTGCGCTCCAGATCCATTGGAGAAGGTTCCAAGGCTTAGAGGCAGGACCTTCATCCAGAGGTGCGATTCCTTCACCCAGAATGTGCGGCGTACTTCCAGGTTGGATGGGCTTCATTTCCACCACATTCCTTCGCGTTTTGCGTCTTCTTTCGGATTCTCAACATCCCAGTGCAGCTGCGAGCAGTTAGCATCAGGTTTTAGCGTTCCGGCCACCCCTTCCACTCGTTTTCGACACTCTTTCGACGCGGACAACCCTACGACCTTTCCGACGACAGTAGCGCCAACCCGAGGCGACTCATGACCTTGTTTGATGTCTTCCGGCCACCAGCGACCCGGAGACTTGCGGTTCCCTTGCGGATTTCATTGCGGACTTTGCGGTGCGGCTTGCGGTTATTTGCGGTGCGTTCCTATTGCGGTTGCGGTTGCGGTTGCGGACTTTGCGTGCGGGAGAACAGAGGACTGTTCAGAGCTCAGTTGGGAGGAGGATGTTAGGGTCAGCGGTCTCTACGCTCGGAAACCTCGGATCTGGGTATTTTGCCCTGTGAAGCGATCGGGTTGAGCTGGGTAGCGAAGGATGTGACCCCAGACTGCCCTTGAGCGCAGATGCGAGCCTGTACGTTTGTATATTGCAGTTCCCGTTACTTCCTTTTCCTTCCTGGTTCCTTTACACTTTCGGGTCGCAGGAAACCCTTGTACCTACCGGATTTGGCTTCGGGTTCCCACGTAGTCAGTAGTACTGCATCCTGTAGTGTTTTGGATCAAAAAGCTTCCTTTCCCCGGTGCTCCCATCTCATTTCGGGTCTGCGTCGCGTTCAGAGACTCTCCCTCACTCTCTGGAGGGCCCGAGGCCTTTCAGGACCTTCGGGTCAGCTTCAGGTTGTGTTCCTGCGAGTTCGGGTCCTTTCCTTGCGTTTCCGAGCGGATCCTTGCAGTCACTAGCTCACCCTATTGCTCATCCGACCACCCAATCCTCATCCCATCACCCCTGGCAACTATAGCAACTCCCCTCGGTCCACATCTCTAGCTGGACTCAGGATATCAGCGGGTCGGGGAGTCCTCGCCACGCCGGTGACTGGTGTGGGGATGCGTGCCATCGCTGTTTCCATGCGAAGGTGGCTGCCTCCTTGTTCGACATCCGCTGGTGGCTGAGGGTGTGTGGCTCGGTTTGGTTCGGAAGAAGGGGGAGGGAGGTTCCGGCTTTGGCTAGCTCGTCAGCGCGCTCATTGCCAAGGATTCCCGCGTGCCCAGGGCACCACCGTACTTCCACGGTTAGATCCCTGTAATCAGAAAGGATATGGTCAATGTCTGTTTTGAATGCGATGGAGTGAGTCTGAGCGTTGTGTGGTCGTGCCGAATATATAGTATGAAGGGATGAAAAAGAGTCTGAGAGAAATATGACCCGCCGGCAGTCTGGGTGGGATGACAAAGCACCCCGGGCCGCCTCTGCCCCGGCAGCGAGAGCCGCCATTTCCGCATCAAAGATGGTGGCGGACGTCCCGAGGGACCGCGCCTGATTGGCTATCTCCTCTCCCTTGCGGAAGATTGCGATGCCATATCCCACGTGCTCTGTGGTCTCGCCGTCCGGGATGAGACGGGATCCATCTGTGAACACAAAGATAGATTCTGATGAGCGGCTAATGGAGTCAGCTTTGAGCCGGAGTACGTAAGGTTTACGGGAGTCACCCGGATGGGTGTTGTGATCGATCACGAGACGCTTACCCCACGCATTGTCGCGTGACCAAGGGGTGCTGCGTAGAGGTTGAGTTTTTCGCCGCCGTCGGCAACTCTGTCTGCTAGACGCGTGAGGTTGGTTTTTAACCTCCGGTTCCTGGGGTTGGTGATCGGCAAGGGGGGTTCCCCTGCCTCCCATTGTCCCCAGTTGCCGCCCAGTCTTGTTAGGAGCTGGGAACGTTTGTGCCCCCGACTTCATTCTGATAATAGATATCGCCTTCGTTCCCTACAACACACCGTCGAACGTACAGCCTAAATGACAGAAGCAATCGAAGTACTCACCGATCCAAAAGGAAGTTGCTTTGGGACCTCGAAGCTGTCTCAGGAACGAGCGGCACCGGCGGGCATACACAAACGCTAATAGCGCGACTACACCGAACAACGCGAGCGGGAAGTTTAAGGGGCCGTCCATCATGAGGCTCCCTGAGACCGTCTTCTGGGAAGTACCTGTTTATATATCTGCACACGTTACGGAAGGACCGATCTCGGCGATTGGGTCTTCGGCGGACGTAGAAGAATTTCATCCGGGTGCGGAGCGAGAACGACAAGGCGCCTCACAGTAAATGCGACAAAAGCGCCGGCTTCTGTGAACAACTCCAGCGATCCCCAAAACACGATCGTTAGTCCGAGGGTTGTTGTTATCCCCATGGCAAAAGACGAGACGTCGCATAGCATTCACGCTACAGGTGCGTCGCACTCCTTGCATGACAGATCGAGAGGTATGTTGGAACTGTCCAAGGACCCGATGTGAAGAGGTGCGCATTAAAGGGGGAATAGAAGAATATTTAGGCGCTCAGGAACACTTGACTCATCGGTGCAGAGCACGGGGTCCCTATGTTACCACTTCTTGATCGCAAGCACTTGTCAGGATGCTCGAGGACCGAAGGGCCAGAGGAGAATGCCTTATTCGAGACAAGACTGCGGCACGAATAGCACAACTTGGAAGCGGGCAGACGACGCCCAAACCTTGGCGTGGGAATACGATAAGCTTCTCATGGCTGCAAATAACAACCGTTTACGCACCGGGAGGTATCAGACCTTCTCTGAGCGGCGCCACCTGCTGAACGTATTCTGCGGAATGGCTACGGAACAAGGGTGACAACATAGAACCAGTGAGCATGAGGGAGCGGCGTATGATATTGCAAACACAGACCCACATGACCGACAATCCTTGGTCGGTGTATCGATGCAACCGTATCCCAGGATAAAGAAGGCGTACCACCTGAGGCCGGTTCTGGGCGATAACACGCAGGGTGAGCATGAGAGTCCGAAAGGACCGCACCCATGACCGAAAAAGAAGCCGTGTTGGCTGCGGAGCAGTACAGGTCATGCTATCGATGCGGAGTAGAGAGGGAGGAACGAAAAGTCAATTATAAAGAGGATCGCGGAACGTCCAGCGAAGACGTACGGACGGTTGCTATGCGTATAAGCCTTGACGAATGAAGCCTTGAGGCTCCCCAATACGCCAACTCCCTGAGTAAAGCAGACGATAGGCCCACGCGAGATATGAACAGCCACTCATTTCGAGTGACACACGAGGGTATTGTTTTGGACGAAATCGACGGAGTCAATCCAATCAATTGCAAGGTACCAGGATATGCCGCGCGTCGCCAAGATGGCATAGAGAGGTTTGTGGTTGAAAATGATCAGGGAGCTCAGAATAGCTGGGTTGATACACAAGGCGCAGTAGCAGCGCCTGTAAGTACTGGAAATTGTTGTGCAATCTATTGCGTGAGGTGCTGAATCGCGCCAGTCGCGAACGAATGTCGTCCTGGGTGGTGCGAGACGGTCAAGCGTAGCGACGTTACGTCAGCGCAAGCGCCACGCAATATCGACGCACGATCTCCCCTTCCGCTAGTTAGTACGGCCCCGTGACTTCAGCTTCAGCGCTCAGTGCTGACGCTGGGACCGCTGCGAGCCCCTCGAGTATGTAAGTAGCGGGGCGGAACGATCAGGCAGCGGTCGGTTTGTGAGCTCAGCCAAAGACACCATGCATTGACATTGACATCAAGCCATATCGTTAGTATGCGAAATTCCGGGGTCCACCGCCTACAGCGTCACTCCCGTCCAGCTTGGACCCGCTCAGTCAAGGCCCTCCAGTGCGCGCGCCGAGAGGATGGCCGCAGCGATGAGCTGGTCCGCGCTGGAAGGTCATCAGCACGCGACTCGCCTCCGCACTCGGAGGGCAGTGCACTCGCCCGACTTACGTGATGTCGCGGCGCGAGCTAGGGGCCGATGCGAGGCCCGGGCCCACTTGGATCGGGTCCGTCAGGCCCTTGCCCACTCCGAGATATTTCAGCACGTCGTCGATGAACGAGCGCCTGAGAGCACCGCAGTCAACACACCGCAGATCGACAAAGAGGAGCACGGGACGCACTCAATTTCCGCGCGGGTCTTCAAGTTGATGCCCGAGCTGAGTGTTGAGACGAGGTTGTCGAATAGCGCGCCCATCACCGAGGATTGTGTCGACATCCCTCTTGGAACTGTAGCACAAGTCAGCACAGAAGGTTAGCAGAGGTATCGTCGCAGATGACAGGATGGACACGCACTCGGCGAAGGGTGCAGCGATAGAGGGCAGAGCAAGAGACACGGTGACGGCAGCGACAACGGCAGAAGAGCGCATGACGATTGCTTGTTGGGCGGGAAGGGGCGTGCAGACAATAAATGTGTAGGACAGAATCGAGAGCGAGTCGCGAAAGAACGAAATGGCAAGCTACAGAGCGTCAGCACATTGTCCAGGCGTTGTTCACGGGAGCCCACTCACCAACCAGTGCTTAGGGTAGATGCAAAGTGAGCAGGAGCTGAAGAAACACGATCCAAGCTGGGGCCCTTTAATACTCGCTCGTGGCTGGCGCCTGCGGAACCTGAGGAGCGATCGGTCGCTAGCATCAGAGATGGCAGCATGGGCCGTCTCTAGCACGTTTGGCAGGCTCTGGCTTGCAGTGCATTCTTGGATTCCTCCCAATGGAGAAACGACTGAATGTTCACGGAGCCATGAGGGCTCCGCGCATCGAGTTTGAAAACGCCTGGCCGCACAGCTTCGCAGGCGCAGAGTGGTAACAGAGTGGTACGTAGCTGCGGCTATTCTGGCCAGCGTTTCATTGAACTCCTGGATGAGGTGAGCATGATGGCGGTAAGTAGCAAATGGAGAAAAAATGCACTGAGTGAGGCTCCGCGCTATGTCACGTACTTATTTGATAAGCCCCACTGTGCAAGCCTCTTTTCTCAACCTCCCTGCCCAGCTCCTGCCAACCTTTTGCTTGACCGGCCCTCAGACCTTCTCTGACCAGGACTGTCTGCGATTATCTGTAGTGCACCTTTACAAAGCAGGATTTCCGGCTGGCGCGTCGCGCAGATGCCGAGAATCCTCCTGATGATCCTCCATCAGATCACGCACCGGGGGATTGACAGGTGCATACCTGCACCAGTCAGCACAGCTTCTACCACTGGGTCGCCCCGGAAGCAACCTTGACTTGAGTGCATCACTGATTGCCGGACGTCTTCTACCCTTGATCGGCGCTACACTCGAGCAGGAGGATTTGCATTGATAGCATGCGCACCGCATGACGAGACAGTCACGGCGTCACCACTGCCGACGGCTGCATGCCCCCTGCTGGACCATCTGCGCTGCCCATGCAAACCAAATAAACACAGCCTGAGTAGCTCACTGGGTCCTGCTGTCTGGGCGCTCTGATCCTCAACACGTCTGACTTGAAGGACAAGAAGTTTATATACCTTCTGACGTCACTCAGAAGCAACCACACCAAGCGACTTCGCCGCGGCTCCTCTTGAGGACCGGCAACTCAAAACAAGCGTTGTCCTCCGAGCTTCCAATACAGAATTGCAGAAGGACGCATGGGGGATACAGCGCGGCTTGCGGCCCTGTCAATACAATCGACTGGCTGCTGATTCTACTTGCCTTGCCAAGACCGCCGGCGATGGGTTCCTCGAGACGTCATAAGTGCTTGAGAAAGCCGGTGCGAAATGAAGTGTCCAATTGAACTACGATTCTTATCAAACGAAGGGAGGGTACAAAGGAGGACTGGGGTGGGAGCGCGGGCGAGTGTCCACGCACAGCGCATACAACTGGAACCAACAACAGATGGACAGAAAACAACACGGCAGTGGAAGGATAAGAGATAAGGTACAGTAGGTATAGTCCGCAGGAGGCTAGAGTTAGTGTTCGAGGGCGAAAAGGCGCACAAGCGTCATGCGCGCGCACCGGCGCGCTCAGTCGACCAAGTAGATCCTCTGCGAGCCAATCCATGCATCAGTATGGAGTGCGGCGGGGGGCTGACTGCACGCACGACGAGGACAGGCTGCTTGTCGGGCGGCTCGGACGCGCGCGTGGCCGCGAGGAACACCGGCACGTCCGTGACGAGCTCGAGCGCGTTCTGGTACGTGTCGAGCGCAAAGACGGGCTGCACGCTGCCGCCGTGCGGGTTCGGGAGGTGGACTGCCCGCCGGCGTCGGTTACTAGCCGCCGCCGAGGAGGGAGCAGCACCCGCGGGGGGACGCACTGGTAAGCTCGCGCGTGAACGCGTCGAAGGACCACACCTCCGCGCCGGCTGCACGACAGACAACCTCGTCAGCAACTCCCACCACGCAAACGCAAACACAAAAGCACGCACCGCTCTCAGGCACGTTCGTGAACAGGATCTCCCTGCCCGCCAACACGTCAGCCCTCCCCCGGAGCGATCAAACAGGCACGCACTCTGGCACGGCCGCGCCCGGGTCGTTCGCGTACGGGAACGACGACCCGAGGAAGTACGGCGCGGCGAAGCGCGCGTTCGTCGCGAGCAGCGTGTGCGCGCGCGGGTCGAACGCCGCGGCGAGGTCCGACGCGCGCGGCGACGACGCCGGCGTGAGCCCGAGGATCCTGCGCGCGTCAGGTCAGCCGTGCGAATCGCGGACGGACGCCGGGAGGACGCACGGCGTGCGCGAGAGCGCGTTCTCGATGTACCCGAGGCGCACGCGGCCTGTGAGGTCGCGGATCTCGAGGCGGCCGTTCACGGTCTGCGGGGGCGTGGAGGACGGGCGCGCGGGCGGCGGGGGGATGTAGCCGGCGGCTGCGGGCGCGAGGAGCGCGAACAGGGCGAAGAGCGCGAGGACGAGCTTGTACATCGCTGCTGTTCCGCGCACCGGGGAGGGAGGGGGAGGAGGAGAGGGGTTGGGGGCTCGCCGACAGCCTGGCCTTCTTAGGGCGCGGGAGGAAGCTGGCTGCATATGGGCGGCGGCGTTGCAGCTGCGCGGCGGTGACAGGATTTGTCTGATGTCCTAGCATGACGAGAGCGTATGCCATCTTCAGAGGGTGTGGCGTGCGCGTCTTGCCTGTTGTGGGGGCGGCGGCGGGCCTGGGTGGCACCAGGCGAGGAACAAGGCCATGACATGACATTAACTCGGCTCCGACAGAGCCAAACGCGTCCCAGCCCTGCGCAAATCGCGCACATTGCTTACATGGTGGGCGGCCGTCACAGCCCTGTCAGCGGATGACGGCGCCCATCAGGCCTCCAGGGACGTGCTCACCATCGGAACACGCACGGACTAAGTATACGCACGCGAGCCTGACAGAGCCGGGCGGCGTGCGTACTCACCAAACTCAACGACCACGTCAAACGTCAAATCGCCTTCCGGACAACGCGCCAGTCGCACCAGACGTTCATACAAGAAGCAAAAGAAAGAGCGCTAGATTTCGGACGAATCCAAGGTATGCAGGAGGCGCCCTGCGGGCAAGTAAGTAAGCAAGCGTAAGCAGTCAGTACTTATGTACGGTATGGTATACGTGTCTGAGCAATCTATGATATCCAAAGAAAGAACAGAGAAGGCGAAATGGGAGAGGCGCGCGGGCAGCGCGAGTGTGGTATGGCGAAGGGAGGTGGGTAGGTAGATGAGGAGGGGACATGCGCGGGCGGCAAGAGGCAGATTAGTTGACGAGGAACCACTCCTACAAAACGAGCGGCAGTGAGCAGGTGAAACGAAAACGATGGGACTGAAGAGGGAGACGCACCACTTCGACGACGTTCTCGTGCACGGCCTTGTACGCATTTGCGTCGGGACAGAACGAGACGACGTTCTGCACCTTGTCGTACATGATGTGGATGTCGATCGTCGTCAGGTCGACGTTCTCCCAGAGGCCGCTCAGCCGGCCGGTGGTGAGATCGAGCGACCAGAGGTTCGCCTCGACTGCAATGCCCGGCGCCGTCAGCACGCGCACCAAACAGCGGTCGGAGGAATTACGCACAGGTCTCGACGTTAATGTCAACGGCTGCGAGGTCGACGGAGCTGATACTAAATTCAGCCACCAGCCGCAGACGCGGGATACGTGACTCACAGCACCTGGCCGAGCTGCCAAATTTCGGTAGAGACGGCGGCACCAAGGTAGTATCCCGGACCCTCGAAAAGCGACCCCTACCCAAACCAGCCGTCAAAAAAAACCCCGCGTGGATGCAAAATGGCGACGCACCAAGCAGAACAGGCTCTTCTGCACTACGTCGAACTGCACCTGGAGATCCCAGACATGGAGCACGTCCAAGCCGAGGTTGATACCGGTACTGCACAGCAGAAAAAGATAAAAGAAGCGCGCGGACGTGGTGAGCGCCGGGCGCGGGAGGGGAGCGAACAAGCAAAAGCAGCGACACTCACGGGCCCGCAACGGAGTTCTGGAGGTACCCGATCGTCACGCTCGTCTCGATATCGCGGAGCTGGATGCGGCCCGTCGTCCTGCACGACGCCAACAGAAAAAAAAATCGAACGAATACATCAGCAAACCGCCAACTCCGCCGCCCCGGATCACGGGCGGAAGCACAGAGTACGCACGGGACGGAGGCCTGTGTCGTGGAGGTGCGCTTCGCCGTCGAGCGGCGCGTCGGCGGGAGGGGCGGCATCCCGCGCGCGAAGCGCGCTGCATTAGTGTCGCGCTGGACGTGGTGGCCCGAGCCGTGCGCAGACGCGCGCGCGCCGGGGAGAGCGAGTGCGAGCACGGCGACGAGCGCGAAGATAGCGAGGGTGAAGCTCTGCATTGTTCTTGGTAGAGTCTTTAGTTCGGTTCGTGCAAGGAACGAAAGGGGCCCGCGGGCAAGAGGGAGAGGCACAAGGGGGAGGGGAGAGACGGACAGGGGATGGGAGAGCGGAAATTCGCGCAGGCGCGGGCTTATAGGGCAGCGCTACTATCTACACGTGCGCCGTCGGCTAGTGCGCCCTTTTTTAGCTAGCGGCCGTCCGGCGTCGGTAGCCTACTTAGATGTGTGCGGCGCGCAGCCGTACAGTCGTGTCGTTGCTACGGCCGGGCGAGCGATCCATCGGCAAGTGCGGTGTCAGCATCTAACGCGTTCGTACGTCAGCTCCATTGTCCATGTGCACAATCCGACGTGACCGAAACGCAAGTACGCACGCATGCAATCGACGCCTGGTTTTGTTACTCCACACCGCGCGTGCACGCGAACTCGTGCCAAGCTGAGGGCTTTGATGCCGCAGCACGAGGCAACACGCCTACTTATCAGTGCTTGCTTCTCGTCGAATTTGCAAACCGCGTGACGTTGAGGGGTGGTTTGGCCCTGTTATGTTCAAAAGCCATTGCCAAACATTGACAGCAGCGCCCCCGGCCCCTTATCGCGGGCTGACAAAGCGCCCGCCCACTGACTCCGGTCCGAGGCCGAGGAAGCTAGGGTCTCTGGGCTAGGCCGAGGTTCAAAAAACAAACAGTAGTTGTCCTGGCTCACAATACAGTACAGAATGAGTACAGTATCAAGAGTCCGACGTCTGCCAGTGTCGTAAGTAAAAGTCTATGAGGTGTGACATGTGAAGGCGCACGCGTCCTGCGGATGCAGCGCAGTTGAACGTATACAATTGTCAGCATGATCGTAGCAAGCGTAGTCCGTAATCTGTGATGCCATGCCTAACAAATGATGGCGCAGGTAAGAGGGTGTCCGTTAGAAAGTAGTGTCCGTGAAAAGAGTTCGTGGTCAGTATGGCCTGCCTAGGGCGAAACGAGGAAAAGGTTCTGTGACGGGTGCAATCAGGTGAACAGGGGTCGCACGGCGCAGATGAGACTACGCACAACGAGGTACTGCGTAGGGGGGCTAATGAGGTTATAGAGCGCAGTGAAGTCGCCAGTAAAGTTCAATGCATTGAGTGCAGGGTCATATGCGAGTGAAGGTTGGTCCTTGCTCCCGTCTGGATTGGTCCAGGTCGCTAGAAACACGTGCGGGCCACGTTCAGCACAGGGCAGGCAGATGCCACGAGGTACGGCAGGCACTGACCGTTCAGCACCCCCGTATTCCAGTCCAATGCCCAGACTGCAGCCCATGCTACAGGGCAGAGCGTCAGTGCCATAGCGCGCGTGCAAAATTAGCAGGCGCCCTTACGTCCCGCCTCAACATTGATGAACTCGATTGTGCTGATTGCATCATTAGGATGTCGATGTTCCACAACGGGAATCTGCCAAGGCTTACTTTGGGGACCCTGCTGCTAGAGGAAGCGTGCCATTACCGCCGACGTAGAAAGGCGCAGGGAACTTCGCATCCTGCATACATTCCGGTACAAAATGAGAAACGTGAAGACGGGGCCCTAGGGCAGCGACCAGGCACCTCAATGATGACGTACCAAGGCTACGAGACTCGAATCCGAGTATTCGACGTGAAGATCGCAATCCGGCAACTGATTAGGGTCGGGGTTGAGATTGAGACCAATCCTGGAGATGCACATAAGAAGGTGAAAGGGCAGGACAGCGCAGCACGTACGGGCCTGCGGTGGCATTGTTCGCAATGTAGCCCGCGACAGAGCCATTGACGGCCCAGCGCACCTCGAGACGACCTGAGGGACTAAAAGACGCTATTTCAGAAGAGCCGACAATTGACCCAGGTGGTTCACTCACGGAGGCTGTGGCTTGCCAGTCTGTACCTGCGGCGACGCTTGACTACGCTTTGCAGCTGCGTGTGTATGATTACTGCGAGTTCGTGTAGAGCAACAGTGCGACATACTGTCAGTGGAAGTCCGCCTGATGGGCGGCAGCGGTGGCAGACCGCGAGCGAAACGTTGTGCATTTGTCTCACGCCTCTGGAGCGACGCAGCTCCGGAAGGTACGACGAGGCCAAGAAGAACAGCGGAGGCGACGAGGAGAACACAAGCGAATCTCTGCATCATGACGGCGGCCGGACGCGAACTGGAGAGGGGATACAGCAAGCACGGGGGAGAAAGGGGAGACCTGCGGCTGCAGGCCGGTATTTATTGCGGGCCCTCAGTTTATCGCACATATTGTTTTTTCGCATTGAGGGGCTGAACTGGATTTACGGCCGGTGTGTGTGGGCCGTGTTTGGGTGAAGGGGTGACATTCTTAGGTGACAGGCGGCAAAGCGACGGCCTCGACATGAGTGAGGGACGCCATGCTCTCGGCCAGCCTGCCGGCACCGCGATCTCTCCGCTTAGATAACCATCCTTTCGCACGCCCCCTGCTTTCAATCTTCAGCCCCCTCGCTCAATTCTCGCCGCAAGCGCGCGCCCGCTGCACCGCACCGCACAGTTTCTCCGTGTGCTGTGCGCCCTGTTTCACAGTGCAGAAAATGCACGGAGCCTTTACGCCGCGAACCAGAGGAACAAGGAAAACACGGTGCCTGCAGCCGAGTCCCAAACAAGAAGCCACCCGAGATCCTGACAGCTTGACAGCTTTCCATGCATCCAGATCAGCCTGATTCGGCCAGGCCCTGCGTCGGTGGCGCAACGTGCTCGGTCTGCCCTGCACGCAGCGCGGCGTCCGGGACCGGTGGACCCCGCTATTGCGCGCGCGCGTGCCGGTGGGCTCGCGCCGAGTGGCGGTCGGCGTGCGGTGCAGCAGACATTGGTTTCGCGTGCGGTCGCGGGGGTCCTTCGCCGCACCAAGAGCAGGCCCCACAGCTCACGCGCGCCACAGACGGCGGATTCGCCGATGCCCGCGCGCATGGTCCGACGCTTCTAGCGCGCCGTAAAACGGGGGTTGTGCACTGAACGCCGCCGGCTCGCGACGATAACGTAGCGCGCGCCATCGAGGCCGGAAGGGAAATCACGCACGTCATCGGGCGCGCTTGGGGGCAGGCGGGCTGCTATTTGCAGATAGGCGCTTCGCGCCTTCTCTCTCACATGCCGATGGGCACGTTCCATAATGGCTCGCTGCTTTCCTTTCTGGCGAGTCCGTAGTCTCGCCACCCGGAGTCCCTCAAATTGGCTTTGTGCAGGGATGTAGCGTGCGTACGTGAGTTTCTGATCGTCGGTAGGTCGCCGCACTTTTGCTGGGGTTCCGCGCAAGGTCTCGGATGTAATCTCGAGCAGTTCATTATGCCGACACACCTGCGGGATCGGGAAAGGAGCGCGCCGCATGCCCGTCGGGTGTCGTGCTTCGACTCATGTATCGGTGCACGTCGCGCGACGGGCTGCACGGTTGCAACGTGCGCTCCGTGCGCACGCTCTCACCCCGCACAAAGCTATCGACTTTGGGCGTTCGGGCGCACTTGGCAGCGAGAGCTGAACCTAACGCCGTCTCGTAGGCAGCAGGCTCGATTAGGGTGCACCTATCAAACGCCGGGGCGTCTCGCGGGACCATCTTTACAACGTGGTAGTCATCTGGTCCGGAATGAACGAGGTATCTCGGCTTCTGTGCTATCTCCAGCGTTGCGTGCACACGAAAAGAGCCAGTGAGACGAATGAACTGTCGCGCGCTCATCACGTGGGCGCCTGGCACGTCGAGGGTTCTCCTATGTAACAGGTTGAATCTCAGGACTCGCTCAAGAGCATCGTTTCTGTAAGGAAAGCCCTGGGGCGATTGCACGGAGAGAAGCCCCAGGGGGCGCTGCGCCCTGTAGTAAACTAGTAGGGACGCTGGCAAGTGTGCCGGCGTAAGGAGGCGAGTGTCCGCGATGAGCTAGCAGTGCCCGGCGCTCCGCGGGTTGCTCGCGGTTCGATCGTACGCCCGTCGGTGTCAACAGGCCCAGAGAACGCTCTAGAACGCTGGATCGTGTAGAAATCAGATGTCCCAACTGAGCGCTGAGACGTCACATACGCGCGTGGAAGACACATTAGATGGAGCTGTCCAGAGGAATATTGGAGGAGGAAACCGTGCTTGGATTCCTGACACGGAGGCGCAAAAACTTGTATATATCAAATTGATGATAGCGACGCTAGGCGATAGAGAAAATATCAGGATTCATCAAAATTGGTCGGACGGCTGGCACGGTGCGTCCCAGCGGTCAAAGATAGCAGGAGTCGCGTCTCGGTCAAGTAGAATTGCGAAGAGGATTAGCAGTCTCCAGGAAGGTGGTCGGTGTGGGATGAAATTCGGAGCTGATGTCTATGACACTCTCCATTGACGCCTCAGGCTGTGGCTCAGCTGCGTGCTCGTCCCCTGAGAGTTCCTCGAGGAGATCTGCAAGACACTTTTTGGTGGGAGGACCAATGGCACCCGCGCGAGGCAAGCCCCCAAAGCGAGACGCGTCGCTATATACACTCCTTTGTAGGGCAGCGATCAACAGAATCGCGCTAGGGTACGTAGCCTGTTGGGGTGTGAGTGTGTTTAGCACGAAATTCCTCATGATTGTCGTACGGTGCACTGACCGCAACATAAACAATAATTTCCGTTAATGAGGAATTAATGCGGGTTATGCTTCCGAGCGCGCATATTCGTCTAACTTCCCAAACGTGAGCACTCGAGTGGGCAGCCTTTGACGACCACAGCTACGTAGAGAGCCTATGCCAAATGTCACTGAGGGAGCAAGCTTCTCTTGGACACTCACTTACCCAGAGCAAGCTGTACACTGCGCCGCACTCTAGGAGTAGGGCAAGTGTGCGCCCGACCACGTTACCGTGGAACGCTTCGCAATTAGGTGACTGTTTGGCCAGTCGCCTGTGGGACCTAAGATAGAAGGGGCGATTCATCATTCGCCTTCGACATTGCAATACCCAGATAGGAGCTCCGCACCAGGCTTTCCATGCTACTAGTACGAATGCCGAAAGGTTGGAAACAAGTGAGAGAACGGAGAGGACGAGGGTTGCTGGGACGTGACCCAGGTGCCCTTCGGTAAGGATTTTGTAGGTACTGGAGATCACGGTGTAGCCTTGAGGAGATTCCCCCAGTGGTTTTCGTACTCCAGATGCCGAGGCTGTCTCGTTGTTATGTTATGGGAAGTGCATGGGGAAGGATGAGATGTGCACTCACCTACAGTGGCCAGAAACAAGACAGCTGAGAATGCGAAGACACGTCTAGATCTGTCCCATATTAACCGCGCACGCCACATTACGATGAGGTCGCTCAGGGTTACCTGGCCATGCCAGATACGTGTGATCACTAGCCTTTTCTTTAGCCGATAACTGAGCTTACGTTAATCAGAGCAGCGCTACCTTCCATATACTGCGCCACTCTCGGAGTTTGGCAGCTGATAAAGATTCGGTGCGACGTAATGCTCATCAAGACCTCGTCGGAGGGGAGATTTGGATATACGTTGCGGCAAGTGCATGAGCGAAATGATGTACATCGTGACATCGCGATGAACATCCCAATATTGACTCTCTGCCCGAAGCCCTTCTGGCTGTTATAACATAGAAAGCGTTACGCGTCTCGGAGAGGCACCTCACCAGAGGATGAAGAAACGATCACGCTAGGACGTAGTATGCCTTGGGTCTTCAGCACGGCGAGACCCAATCGGCGTAGCACCCACCCAGGAATGCGGCTGAAAGGGTACTTTGAGGACTTAAAGGAAAGAGGGGGGACAGTTGAGGCAGTGGGTTTTCCATTGATACATATTGCCGCTGATAAGAGTGGGAGGGTGTTCTGTGTTTCTGGTATAAAAGTGGAATCTTATCTCAGAAGAAACAATAGGCCGGAATGGGGCCTGTGAGATTCATCAGTGTCTGGCCCAAGCCCCACCCAAGCATATGGCTTCCGTGATGTTCTCACAGAACCCTACATAAAGGGTGTAGCAACTTCAACAGGATATTCGAGAACCCAACACGACCTCGTGCTAACCTCAGCACACGAGGGGTAAAACAGCCAACTCACCGATGTATGCAGGCATATGAGCGAAGTGGACGAAGCCGCTTCACGCATTTCCGCTTCGCCTTGATGGAATCGTTTGATCGCTGGTTCGAAGATAACGCTGGAACTCTCTAATGAATGCAGAGGCGTTGCTGGTGAGAACCTGATGGGCTATCTTCGGGACGTTCACATATCACGATGCGTGATTGTTGACAGCGTATCAAGTCATTTGGTGCCCAGCGACACGCGTGCGAGCCCACTTGTTCACCAACTGCGCTGCTCGGGAGCCTTCACAAGGTAATGCACTCAGGCTGGATGTCCTTCGCTGAGAGCTACAAGAATGTCACACTCAGAGCGAGCGAGCGAACACCCTGAGCAGAGATGAAGGCTACGCACTCATTCAGCCTACATGCATCGCGACCATCACCAACTATCCCCCGTTCGTGAACACGGAAAGCCCCAAAACGACGGTGTCATCTAGACTCTGATGAACATGGCCGGACAAGGTTACATTACAAGAAGGCACGGCATTTCGGCGGCTGCCTGTGCACCGATAGCACCCACCCATCGATTTCGTGGCATCCATGGAGACAGAGGCGGTGACTACGAGGCGCGCGCATCGTCATAGGCTAGCGTGGAAACCAGAGAGATAGTATATATCATTCAGCAGGCCATATGACTTACAGTTACGCACACGGCGGCCAAAATGCGACGTACCACAGACCACCCGAGACCACATGCGAAGCTAGCTATGCCAGCCAAATCGAGAGTTTCAGACTCGTTGAATGGAAAGATTTCCGTCGCCGGTGCGAGATGTTCGAAAGTACGAGGGCGACATCTTCTCCTTTCTGCTGGTGGGCTAAGTGCGGTGGCTGCAACATGACGGCTCTTGGGATTGGAACATGAAGCTAGACGCCGCGCTACGCCGTCATTTGGAGGGCGAGTAAGGTGCCAGATGCCGCCAACTGAGTCAGGTCAGCTACACGTGATTCGATCAGACACCGACTTGTCGCTCCGACGGCAATCTCCGGTAAGAGGATCCGAAACTCTGACATCGCAGGGCAACTGGTCAATCTGAGTCGTCAAATTTCAATACGCGCATAATCATGACTGCCAATAAATAGTTCAAGGGTCCCTTAATTGGTACGGAATCCCTCGAGCTGGTTTTGTGCTCGGATGTAAGTGCGTATGTACTCTACTACTAGTGAACAGCCTATCGGATCCAAAAACTGACTCGAGAGCATCGTTTTCTGCTGGGAAATCCCAGGGGAGGTTGCATGGAGAGAAGCCCCAGGCCGCGCTACGCTCGATAGTAGGCCAATGGGGACGCGGACAAGTGTGCAGGCGTAAGGAGGCGAGTGCTCGTGATGAGCCAGCGGCGCCCGACGATCCGCGGCTGGAGGCTCGCAGTTCCTGCTCCACATAGTCTGCCATACTGGCAACCGACGCAGAGAGTGTGGCAGGCTATCCTGCTGCCTTGTCGATGGCGGGCAAGCCAACTCGATCAGGTCGTACGCACTTTGGCATCAACGAACTCAGAAAACGCTGTACTGAGTATTGACGTCACAGGTGTGCGTGGCAGTGCCACCAGATACATATGGAGAGAGCTGTTTAGAGGAACATTAGAGGGGGGAACCATGCTCGCATTCCTGACATAGAATCACCAAAACCTGTATATATCGAACTGATGATAACAACGCTAGGTGATAGAGCAAATATCAAGATCAATAAAAACTGGTCGGATGGCGGTATGCCCCAACAGTCCAGAATGATACGAGTCGCATCTGGGTTAAGTAGAACTGGAGAGTGGATTAACAACCTCCAGGAAGGTGGTCGTGGGATGGATCGGAGCTGATGTTCATGACCCTCTCCATTGGCACTGAGTCCTCAGGCTGAAATCTAGCTGCGTGCTTGTCCCATGGGAGTTCCTCGAGGAGATCTGTGAGGCACGTTTTGGTTGGAGGACCAATGGCACCAGCGCGAGGCGAGCTTCCATAGTGAAACGCCTCGTATAGACTCCTCTGTAGAGCAGCGATCAGCAGAATCCCGTTAGGGTGCATGGCCTGTTGGAGGGTGTGTGTGTGTCTAGCACAGAATTTGTCCGACAGTACGGTGCACTTACTGCAATATAAACAATTGTTTCCGTTAATACGAAATTTATCTCCGTTAGTTCAGGGAGAGCACGTCCAATTCCCGCCACCGGGTCCGCTTTGGCGACCGCAGCTACGTAGAGAGCCTGTGCCAACGTGACTGAGCGAGCAAGGTTCTCTTGGACACGCACTTACCCACAGTACGCTATACACTGTGCCGCACTTGAGGAGTAGGGCGAGTGTGCGCCCGGCTACGCTACCTCGGAACGCTCCGCAATTAGATGATTGTTTGACCAGTCGCCTGTGGGACCTAAGGATAGAGGGGCAATTCATTATTCTCGCTCGGCGTTGCAAACCCAGATACTCCGCACCATGCTTTCCATGCCACTAGTACGACTGCCGAAAGGTTGGAAACAAGTGAGAGAATGCAGAGAGCGAGGGTCACCGGAGAAGTGACCGCAGAGAGCGCTCGGTCATCTGTTGAGAAGGCAGTGAAAAGTACAAATTGTGGAGAGATCCCCCAAGTGGTTTTTGTACTCCAGATGCCGACAACTGTCTCGTTGCTTATGTTACGGGAAGTGCACGGGAAAGAATGGGATATACACTCACCTACAGTGGCCAGAAATAAGATAGCTAAGGGGGCGAGAACTCGTCTAGATCTGTCCCAAAGCAACCACGCGCGCCACATTACGATGAGGTCGCTCAAGGTCACCTGGCCATGTCGGATACGTGAGTGACTTTTTATTCGTAACTGATATCTGATCATACGTTAATCAGAGCAGCGCTACCTTTGGCATACTGCAACCACTCTCCGAGGGAAGTCTGTCGAAGGCAGATAAGGATTTGGCAGTACGACGTGCTGCGCGTCAAGATCGCGCCGGAGGGGAGATTTGGATATGTGGTTGCGGCGAAGTGAATGAGCGAAACAATGTACATCGTGACAATTGCAATGAACGTCACAATATTGACTCTTTTCCCAAAGCCCTTCTGGCTGCGATAACATGAGAAAGAGTTACGTAGCCGAGAGGCACCTCACCAGAGGTTGAGAAACGCTATTACCGCTAGACGTGAGTGTGCCTTGGCGACTCGGACGTCAGTATGACGAGACCTGATCGACATACTGGCACCCACCGAGGAATGTGGCTGACAGTGTATTGAGAAGGAACGTCGAACGGAAAGGGGAGCTCAGGGACCGGGACGTGGCAACGTCTGACAAGTCGCCCTCTATTGCCAGTGAGCACATTGAGAGGGGGGTGGGGTGTTCCTGCGTTCCCGGGGTGCAAAAGATTGGATCTTATATCCCGGAAGAAAGCGATGGAGCCGTTGAGACCAGGCTCAGCTGTGCTAGCACATATAGCCTTGATGGCTGCTGCTGCACCCAGCATGGTGCACGGTGCCTTAGGATTCCGGAGTATCATACGGCCCCACTCGCCAATGCATGTAGGTGTATGAGCGAAGTAGACGGAGCCACGCTTCCCACGTTCGCGCTTCGCCTTGATGCAATTGTTCGGTGGCTGGTTCAAAGACAACGCTGGACCTTTTCAGTGACTGCGGAGGCGCTGCTGGTGAGCACCTGATTGGCTACCTTCCAGGATATCCACACTTTCGATGTATGGGCGTTGATAGCTTGTCAAGGCATTTGTTGCCCCGGAGAGACTGCGCCCGCGCGAACGCACTTGTTATGGAGGCCACGCTTGGGCCACGCAATTCCAGTGATGACTCATATCCGAAATGTAATTGCTGTAGTCTCGGTTCCAGCCGGAGGCCGCAGAGCCGGCGATCGCTCCGCTCATGCCCACACCGTCTGGGGCAAATTACTACGCCGGATCAGGAAGTGGACAGGACCAGGAAGTGAACATTTTGGAAAGATCGACTCCGCACGCAGCAATGGCTGCATAGAATTTGTTTATATTTTTATACAATGAATAAATAGATCCATTCTACATGCTTGCGAAGTTTGAAGCCGATTGAGCTGCCGGATGATGCTAGAGAAATCGGTACTTCTGGGACTGATGTGGACAGCTGCCAATCCTCCAGGAACAGGGGAAGAAATAGCTTATATGCCATGAAACTTGGTATCCACAACACACTTATACATATCTACTATATCCCCAAGTTTTGTATCATTCACATGGGTAGAACACCATCTGTGAGGGCTTTCCCTCCGGAGGGGCTCTAAGCGTGACAGAGGAGATTGAAGCTCCGCCGTCGGAGCGCGTGAACGACGCGTTCGCGAATGTGCATCAGTGGGTTCTGGCTCATGATAAGATCGGATCTATGATCCGGCAAGTGTGACAATCCGTGACAAGCGCGCACTCCTTGCGGGCACTTTTCTCTCGACTTCGGCTTTGCTCTGGCACGCTCAGATCTCAACAAATAAATATAGAACTTGATAGTTACATAGAAAACACATCAAGGAAAACATACGCAAAGTTTCAAGAAATTCTATTGAGGAAAAACCCAAGACGACCAGGAAGTGAACATTTGTGTCCACTTCCTGATCCGGCGTAGTACCCCCGCCTACTCCGCCATGCGACAACATCCTCACCTAACACCCACACACCCTCCTGCAACCACCACAATGCCGACTGCGATGTGAAGACAAGTGGCTGAGCCAGTAACAATGTGCCTACGCGCCGGGCACGCGATTCGTGTTAATGGCAACGACCGTATCGACTTACTGCGACCGCAGCCAGCACAATCGCACGCTTACTATGCCGCGCCACCGCCGTCTAGAGCACGACGTGGCACCGCCGCACACTCTACCTCGCCACTCAGTACTCGGGCCTCAGGCGCGACGACGACGCCAACCGGGGCGCAAAGACGAATGGCCGGCCGACGGCGGGCGACGACATGCACGGCGCGCAGGGGCCCGCGTGCGCGCAATTCGCGGTGACCGCGGTCGCATCGTCTTGATGTGGTCGCAGGTGCCGTGAATTGCGTGCACGCGCTACCGCATCGTCGTCGTTGTCGTCGCAGCGCCCCTGCGACGGCATGGCTGCCACTGGGGTAACACGGTGCGTGCATGACGCGCAGTGGCAACGGCACCTCCTCAGGCCTCCCGCGGCGCCTTCTCCCCCCACACCTCCTCCTGCCTCCTCTTCCCTCGCGTTCTGTGTTGGTGGGGAGTAACGACGTCGCACGAGAGTGTATGAGTTGCGGCGGTGGCGGCAAGTGGCGACGTCGCACGGGGCGTATGCGGCACGCGGGGCGCCGACAAGGAGGCGCAGGTTCACCGATGTAGCCACAACCATCGCGAAGTCCGCTCCCGTGCCTGCGCACCCCTCCAACGCCGCAACCGCGCTGCGGCTCGGCAACACGTCCGCGAATGGTACGTCCAGGTGGTCCAGTAGCGTGTCGCGGACGCGCGCGGCGCGCCTCCCACGCGCCCCGTGCTCGTGCTCCGCCGCGAGCACACTTGTCGCGTCCCTCCAGTGTGCCTACCCCGCCCCTCTCCGCACACCCCGCCGGATCACGTCCCTGCACGCAGGATGCAACCGCATCCTTGTCGCGAACGTGCTGGTCCCCGCACCGCCGCTCCACAGAAGATCGCCGCACCGTTGCGAGCGGGCTGGGTTCCGCGCGGCGGCTGCGACGTCTGCGTGCAATTTCGAGCATTCCGAGTCCGATACACCTTCGGAATCGGGAAACGAGCGCGCCGCGTGCACGTCGGGTGTCGGGCTTCGATTTATGCACGTCGTGCGACAGCCCGCGCGACTCCAACGCGCGCTACACCTTTGCCACTCTTGCACCCCGAACAAACCTACAGGCTCTTCAGATTCAGGCACACCTGACGGAGAGGTAAGCAGAACTGCGTCCAGCTTCGTCTAGTAGGAGGCAGACTTGGTTCAGGCTGCACCCATCAAACACTGGGGCGTCTGGCGGAGACCGGCCTTGGAAACGTGGCGGTAGTTTCCTCAAAGTGAATGAGGAATTTAGCTTCTGCGCTATCACCAGCTTTGCGTGCACATGGAATTATCGGTGAGATGAATAAACTGTCGCGCGGTCGTCACGTTGGCGCTCACATCGAAGATTCTACTCCTTTGAGCAGGTCGAATCCAAGGACCGACTCAAGCTGATCATTGTTCACTGTAAGGTAAACACTGGGAAGGTTGTACGGCGAAAAGCCCCAGGGGGCGCTGGATCAGATGGTTGGCCGGTGGGGTACAGGCTTATGGAGGCGAGTGTCCGCGATGGGCCAGTGCTCAGCGGGTTGCTCGCGGTTCGATCGCACTCACTTTGCTGTCAACAAGCCCAAAGAACGCTGTAGACTGCCAAACCAAATAGAGACCAGATGCCCCAGCTGAGCGCTGAGACGCCGCATGTATGCGTGGCAGACACATACATAGAGAGCTGTTCAGAAAACATTGGAGCCTGGAGAAACCATCCTCGAATTTCTGACATGAGAACACGAAGTGACCTGTATATATTAACTGATGGCGGCGACGCTGGGTAATAGAGCAAATATCACGATTCATCGAAATTGGCCCGATCGGACGCTGGTACGTCCCAACTGGCCAGAATAACCAGGGTCACATCTAGGTTAAGTAGAACTGGGGAGTGGATTAACAGCCTCCAGGAAGGTGATCGTGGGATGACTCGGAGCTGATGTTCATGACCCTCTCCATTGGCACTTCCTCAGACCGAAATCCAGCTGCGTGCTTGTCCCGTGGGAGTTCCTCGAGGAGATCTGAAAGACACGTTTTGGCGGGAGGACCAAAGGCACTAGCGCGAGGCAAGCTCCCACTATTAGATACCTCGTCGTATGCACCATTCTGTAGAGCAGCGATCAGCAGAATCGCGCTCGGGTACATGGCCTGTTGGAGGATGAGCATGTCTAGCGCGGGATTTGTCTAACAGTATGATACACTCACTGCAACATAAACAATAATCTCTGATAATATGGAATCAATGTTTATTAGTGATATCGAGAGCCCATAGATAGTTTTCGCTGCCTCCGCCAGGCGTGCTTTGACGACCACAGCTACGTAGAGAGCCTGTGCCAATGTGACTGAGCGAGCAAGCTTCTCCCGGACACGCACTTACCCATAACACGCTATACACTGCGCCGCATTCGAGGAGTAGGAAAAGCGTACGTCCGACTACGCTACCTCGGAACGCTCCGCAATTAGATGACTGTTTGACCAGTCGCCTGTGGGACCTGGATAGAAGGGTGATCCATCATTCTCACTTGGCGTTGCAAATCTAGATAGTCCGCACCATGCTTTCCATGCCACTAGTACGAACGCCGAAAGGTTGGAAACAAGTGAGAGAATGCAGAGAACGAGGGTCGCCGTAGACGTGACCGCGGCGATCGCTTGATCATCCTTTGAGGGGGTCAAAAGTTCTTGTGGAGAGATCCCCCCCAGTGGCTTCTGTACTCCAAATGCCGACGGCTGTCTCGTTGCCTGTGTTAGGAGACGTGCACAGGGAAGGATGAGATGTGCACTCACCTAGAGTAGCCAAAATTAAGACAGCCGAGAATGCGAGGACTCGTCTAGATCTGTCCCATATCAACTACGCTCGCCACATTACGATGAGATCGCTCAGGGTCACCTGGCCATGCCAGATACGTAAGTAACTTTTTCTTCGTAGCTGATATCTGAGCATACGTTAATCAGAGTGGCGCTACCTTGGGCATACTGCGACCACCCCCCAAAGGAAGCCCGTTGTTGAAGGCCGATGAAGATTCGGTGCGACGTGGTGCTTGTTAAGACCACGCCGGAGGGGAGATTGGGTAATATGGTTGTGGCGAAGTGAATGAGCGAAACTATGTACATCGTGACAATTGCAATGAACATCCCAATGTTGATTTTTTGCCCAAAGCCCTTCTGGCTGTGATAACATGAGAAAGAGCCACGATATTGAGAGACACCTCACCATAGGATGAAAAAAGCGATCACCATGAGGGACGTGAGTATGCCTTGGCAGCATCAGTACGACGATACCTAGTAATCGGCGTAGCACCCACCCAGGAATGTGGCCGAAAGTGTACTCGGAAGGAATAACGAACGGAAAGAAGAGCCCGGGGGAAATCCCAAAACCACAGAGCCCCAGGGCCAGGGAACGTCTGATTCGTCTTCTGATAAGCACATTGAGAGGGGGGTGGGGTGTTCCTGCGTCCCCGGGATACGAATATCGGGCTTGTATCGTGAAAGAAAGCGATGAAGCTACTGGGACCGGGGTCTGTGCTAGAACGAACAGCACTCAGCTGATGACTGCTGCCACTGTACGCTGCATGGTGCATGCCTCGTTGTTGGTCACTTGGTGTGGCACCCATCAGGCCGACAGATTGGTGGATGGGCGGAAGACATGTTCCGAGCTTCCATGGATGGCCATACTGTCGACACCTTGAGAGTGCTGAGTTTGAGAGCGGTGATGCTGAACCGAGAATAGAAGCAGAGCAACAAATCGCCAAGTTGTCGCCAAGCTCGATGCGCGTTGGGGACGAAGATCAACTTCTGGAGATTAAGAACGATTGCATACGAGTATCGGAGAACGACCGTCTTCTTCGATCGGATGAGGTCAGCTACGGAGACTAGCATACGAGCTCCCTGCGGAGAAAAACAAAAGTCTGTGTAGGTTATAGAAGCGAATTGTAGCGCAACTTACCTGGCACCGGTGATCGCGACGATCGCGACGTTCGTGACCATCCTGCTGTAAGATCGCAACAACAGTACTATGCAACTCCGCCGTGGACACAGTATTCGGACAGTCGCTTCAGAGCTGAGGAGGACAGCTCACAGTCTGGCGAAGCAAGACCGTCACTAGTATTTGGGATTCGTTTCGGCTCATTGAGGTCGGACCACGCGAGGCGCAGCTCGGGAAAGCAGTGTAGGGAAGTACTAGCCACGTTTGAGTGTATAGTTCGATCTGCTCGTCTGATGTCGATGAGCGCTTGAACGTCCAACTTTGCATCGAATAGCGGCTTAGTGCATATGGAGCAGGTACTTCATTTCCAGCGATGTCCAAGGGATTTGGCGTAGCCCTTGCATTCCCGAACTGCGCAGAGCGGCAGAGGGCAGTTCCACACGGTGATCAGCGCGAAGAGCGTTTCCAAAATGATTACATCAGCGAAGCCACCAACGGTCGAGATCCCGTGATGATTTGCCCACGGCACTCCGCCAACATCACTGGGAAACCAGACCTGGGTGAATTTGGCACGTTCTTTTGGGCTCTTTCGGGGCAACATTAGACCGGGGCCGGAGCGATATTCGCGTAGGACATACCAAAAATTGCATCGCAAGTGTGCCAATCATGCGGTACGAAATTTGGAACGTTTTCTGCACGATTCGCACGGCTCAAATTCTCGGATGGTCACTGGGCAAATATTGCATCGAAACGAGGCAAACGTGGTGCATGCCATTCGTCTGGTATCCACTCGAATTTATCCTGGCTTTGAGGCAAAATTCACGTGAAATCCATGCCAACTCTAATGGTACGAGAACTGTATTCAGCATATAATACTGCTATACTAGGCAAAGGCTGGACAATTGTATACTGGGGAGGGGAAGCGGGAGATTCGGGTGCTGGCATCAGCAGTGCAGGAGGGAGTGGCACGCGCACCTGCACGTTGAACCTAATGTGCTGTGTGTTTGCACTGCTTCCACTGAAACAAACCCTGCGCGTTCAACGTTGGGTCACGCTCAGGTCGTGCCGAAGTGTGCGCGTAAGGCGCTTGATCCACTCGTGCACCTGAGGCGGCCACTTGGTGTGCACGGTGGATGATACCTGCGCCATGCGCTGTCAGTACCACTGACAACGGAAAGGTTGGGCCATACTAACCCGTGATGGCTATACAAGTGAAAGTGCAGCAGTATTTTGGCATAGCGCGTACCGGTATATGCGTCCAAAACGGGTGTACCACGTTCTGACGAGCACATCGATGCGGGGCGCTCGTCAGTGGCCTCATTCGGGTATGGTATGTTGTGCGAGTCATGGCGCAGCGGCAGGGATGTTGAGCTGGGAGCACTACACATGTGTGGGTGCAGTGGCAGCGACTTCTGACATGACGACAGGTATTTCATCTCAGTCTCGGCCTAGGCGCACCCCAGAGGACAGTCACTGCCATGCGATGCGTATTGCGGCGGGGGCAAGTTTGAGTGCAACACAACTAGTTGATGGGTGGGAACAGGTGGGCATGGTGGTGGTTTCAGTGGAGGTGGCAGATGTGCGTCGAGTTGAAAATCAGTCACCGCTATGAGTGACGTCTACTGTGGCGCCGACTGTGGCACGCAGTGGCATGCGCCCCATCGATCACCTAACGCGGCAACTGCCGCGATGTCGAATTTCGTGTGTTCGAGCATCAAAATTTGCGTAGTTGAAACCGCACTTTTCGTTTGGCTAGATTCCATGCCATATTTGATGTATCCGCGAACCGTCCCAATCCGATAATTTACCCCGAAACAGGGCAAAACACGAAATTGACATTCCGAACGGGCGAAATCCGCCCCAACCTGTTTTCACAGTGCGTACACTGGGCCGACGCCAAACTCTTTGTCGGGAAAGAGCGTGGAAATGGCCAGAAAAGAGGATAACTATATCCAGGCTTTTTGAATATGGAATATCCTAAATAGAGTTTAAAGTTTTCCTCGAGTTTTAGGGTATTTTGCGCGAATAGTTTAACTTATGAGCCAAACATCCAAAAAACTCTGAACGGAGTTGAATTATTTTCATACATACTTCAAATAAAAGCGTGTGAATATAGTTATCCTCTTTTCCGACCATTTCCACGCTCTTTCCTGACAAAGAGTTTGGCATCGGCCCAGTGCAACTTCCTGCACTGGCATGGCATGCCACTCACAGCTCTTATAGCTGTGGCACGGCGGGCTCGGACGGGGCGGTAGTATTGTCAAGCAACACCATCAAGCGGTAGTGATAATCGATGGATTCCTCAAGCTTCAAGCTTCGAAGATCACCAGCATACGTGCAAGATGAGACACTCTGCAAGGCTGTAATTTTCCTACGATAGACAATGAAAAGAAGTCCGAGGGTAACCCTGGTTAACTGTTCTGGCATTCTTGGACTTGCCTTCCCAGACTCCAGCAGCGGAGAAGACTTCTCAAGGTTCCGGTGATCGCGTGGAATTCAGACTTCTCAGGCGCCATCCGCAAGGCCATCCGTTCGTGGTTCGTTCGTGCACGCTGCGAGATGTTGGTCGTTTGATACAACACATGGTGGATACCTGGATGATCACCGGTCACCTATTGGGTCAAAGAATACATTTATCGTGATGCCGTCGCTACATGAAGAAGCTGTATCCGGTAAGAATACAGTGGGAAGCCTTGAAGGCGCACTGTGGGAAAGTCGTCGCCGGAAGGAAGGAGAGAGGTGTAAACTCAAGTCTTATCCTATGTGTGCAACAGGAACGCCAGGCTTTCGACATAACACTAACGTCATCCGAGCGGGTCGCTGACAAGAGTGTGCCCGATGTCTATGACCTTCTCCGGCGTCGCTTCTCCTTGCAGTCCGAGGACGCAATAGTCCTGCGGGGATCCCTCGAGGAGCTCTGCAAGAGACCTTACGAGCCAAGTGTCTCGGGTGATGCCAGAACGGGATGGGCTTTCGTAGCTTGATATCTCATTGCACGCACGCTTCTGCAGCGCAGCGATCAGCAAGATTGCGCTGGGGTACATCGCCTATCCAAACGTGATAATGTTGAGAATGCTCTCTCCCGAATTTCTATTGTGTGCACTTACCGCAATGTAGACGATGGTTTCGGTTAAGACGACCGCCACGTATGTCATCACAGAGTTCGTCCCAACCAGTACAATTGCAGCTATGAAAAGGGCCTGTATCGGTACTATTGAGAGATTGGAATCTAGCGAGGAGAATAATTTCTTACCCAAATCATGCTGTACACCGCGCCCGACTCGAGCAGGAGAGCGAGTGCGCACCAAACCGCGCTACGGTCGGTCGTGTTGGCATCACGCAATTGCTTGAACCATCTCCTATGGAGCCTGTGAGCAGATCGTCAGATCGCTGCTAGGGTGTGAAGGTCGGATCAGCTTCCCCCACCATGCTTTCCATCCCACTAATGCCAGTGCCCAAAGATTTGACAAAAGAGAGAGTACGCAGAGGGCCAGAACGCTTGCGAAAAATCCATCACGTGACTTAAGACTGGCAAATATGTCGCCACTGCTCGAAGCTGTTCTCCCGAAGAGTTCGATATTTCGTATCCCTACGGCTGTTATGATAATGCAAGTAACCTTTAAGTCGTATGGTACACATTAGGGAGACGCGAATCATGCACTCACCTAGGGTGGCAAAGGAGAGAACGATCGAAGGGACAAGAACGCCTGTAGATTTCTCCCATATTGCCCACGCGCGCCACATCACGATGGCATCGCTCAGAACAACCTTCGGCGGACACGCCCTCATGAACTGCACTGTCTTTTGGAGATGATTCACCACGTACGTTGACTATAAGGACGCTACCCTCTATGAAGGCAGCCAACTCGGGGCCATAGCTGAGAACTGACGGGGAGAAGAACCACTTCTGATGTGTCACAGTTCCCACCTGGACTCCGTGGATGGAAAAGGTTTGATGTATCGTAACAGAAAAGTGGACGAGTGAGTTGATGTACATCGTGACAGCTACGGCGAGCAGGCCGACATTGGCTTTATCTCGGAAGCCTTTTTTGCTGAGGTGCGTGAGGACGAATTGTGGGGATCGATCGACGACCTTACCATAGAACGAAGGCACCAAAAACGGTGAGGAACGTCAGGGAACCTTTGTTCCTGTGTCAGTGGCTACGGAATTTCCACCAGTGTCGCGGCTGAACTCACCTAAGCATACGGCTTCCGCGATACCCCCATAGAACCTTACACCAAAGGGCGCAGCAATCTCAACAAGAAGGATGTCCGAAGGACTCGTACACGGCTCCAGGTTCATCTCAGACACACTGAGGGGTTTAGCACCCGACTCACCAACGCACGTAGGTATATGAGTGAAATGGACAGAGCCACGTTTCACGCGCCTGCGCTTCGCCTTGATGCAATCGTTTGGTCACTGGTTCGAAGATAACTCTAGAACGTTTAGTGAACGGAGAGGCGCTGCTGGTGAGGACCTGATTCGCTGATTTCCGGGACATCCATGTTTTCGATGTGTGATCGTTGATAGCGTATCAAGGCCGTTGCCGGAGTGCGCGCGTGAACGAACCCACTTGTTTACCAACTGCGATGCTCGGGAGCCTTCGCACGGTGATGCAGTCAGGGTGAATGACCTTCGCCGAGAACTTAGAAAACGCCATGCTCGGAGTGAGAAGATGCCATAGGCAAGGATGAAAGCTACGCACTCATTCAGCCTATATCCGTCACCCGTTCCGAGTCGTAGACACGGAAGGCCCACTGACGATGTGCCCAAACCCTCACCAACATGGCCGGACACGGTTGCATTATAAGGAGGTTCTGCGTTTCTGTGGCGGCCGGTGAAGCCGCAGCGTCTACCCGCAGATTTTGCGGTGTCCATGAAGAGGGGATCAGTGACTACGAAACGCACGCATGGTCGTCTAGCGTGACAACTGGAAACTCGTTGCATGGCAAAGTTTCCGTCGTCGATGCGAGACGTTCAAACGCACGAGGGCAACGTCTTCCATTCCTGCAGGGGCTAAGTGTGGTGACTGCAGTCGGACGGTTTTTGGAATTGAAGCATGAAGCTGGCGCGAGTAAGTGCGGGCGGACGTCGACAACCGTGCCGCAGAGCCAGACAATCGGCCGCCGGTTATACGTGCACGTGACTCGATCAAATACCGACTTTGTCGCATCCAGCTCCGACGGCCACCTGCGAGAGGACCTGCAGGCAGCTGCGGGTGCCATGGTGAGGCGACCAATCCGCGTGCAACCATGACTGCCGATACTCGACCAATGTCAACACATAATTACTGGGAAACCAATTCACGATGGTTCTTACACACCGCGTGGCGTGAAGGTCAGTTCAAAGAACAGTGCGTAGCGACCCGGACCCTGCTACATCCACTACAGACAGACCGAAAACAGCAACACAGCACCACCTATCATCACGGTTGCACGGCCCGTGTGGGACTCCATCCGGGCCTCCATGATCCATCCCCATCTCCAATGAGCTTGAGATCACTTGAGATCATGCCAGGTGACACTGGGAGGGTTCCCATCCAAATGATTGTCGATGGGGAGCACCTCGAGGGCTGCAACAGAGTCAGAGGGTTTCAGTAGACGTAGGTCACACTGGAAGCATGCTCACGGAAGAACTGCGAATTGGGGAGAAGCGTAAGGAGGGCGATTTCCGGATAGAATACGACATATACTCACAACACCGGTGAACTCGCTGTGGTCGCTTCCGGGATAGAAAATGATTCTATCTCCGTCGTAGTTGACCACAGACGGAACACTCGAATCGAGTTCCGACAGCTTGACGAAACGGAATACACCGGGGGTATCTAACGACGAAGAACTTGCGTCAGGTGAGGCGCATGATAATACAGCAGTCGAGTTACCGATGGATTGTCCCTGGGAATTGTCTGGCACATTGAATATCGCTTCCTTTCCGATGGGGGGTACCTTCAGAACTACCTCAAAGCTGGAGCTGACCTTGTGGAGCGAGGCGAAGCTCGTCCCGGGCTGAAGATCTTGCCATTTGCCTGATCCACCATCGGGAATGTCAGTGGTCTTTCCGCGGATTGCGTCCTGGGTGGGCGTAAGGATTCTATATGCGGAACACTACCGAGTCGCGTACCGTATCCCTAGATAGGAACTAGACAATTTCCGATCAAGATGAGCATAATCCATGGCAGACAAGGATCTCGAACACTTACACTCGAGAAGGGGTTTGCCGCAGCTGCAGCGAAGAAGTCCATCCGCACGGCCATAGGGTTCTCACTGTTGAAGTACGTTCTGTAGGTTATAGGCCCGTCATCATTGTCGAAGTCGAAATCGGTTGGAGCGTTGTAGAAGAGGAAGCCTTCCTGGCCTGGGTGTATGTTTAGAAGGCTGCTCACCGGATGACAAGAGGATACGACTTACCGCTTCCGAATTCGACAGTTTCAACGAACTCCTTCCTGACATCAGTGGCTTCAAGACGAAGGCCACGCCCATTGCCATCCTCCCAGTAGAATCTGGCTTTAGCGGCACAGGACGCCTTAAAAGTGGTCGCGAGGTCGCTGATTTGGTTCGCAAAGGACTTTGAGGCGTAGATCATGGTGAATCGATCAAGGTGAGAGCTGAAAGAACAGACAAGTTTTATACCATCTGGACAAAAGGAAAACGGGGTCCCAGACAAGCTGTGTGTACCCTTTCTCACGTTGCATTGATATGAAGAGATAGTTCGTAACGTAGTTGGTATAGAGCGCACGCACGGATTGCTGGTGGCAGGAATGTGAGTACTTGCTTGATGTACGATCTGGATGCGTCTCCGGCTCCGGTGCCGAACGCTGCCATGAAAGACGGTATCATTACGCTGCTGTAGGATACGTACTGCAGATGACACGTATTCAATAGCCCAATGCAGCGGTAGACCGAAGAAAGGTTCAGAATCCAAACCCCATCCAGAAAGCATACAGCCTAGAGGCAGGGTGTGATGGAGACGGGAACTATGCCTTCCGGTGGCAAGTTCCGTGGAGGTCATGTCGGAAAGTTGACTCTTCCCCCTTCCGTGAGCGTGTGTATGCGTATATGAATGGAACAATCAGTAGCGCGCAGCATCGATCGTTTGTAGAGGGTTTTTCCAACCTGCGTGAAAGGGTAACGGGAAGAACAACCTGTACGGCGTGTGAGACAGAACCCGAAGGTGGTAGGTCCGAGAGTCTGGTGATTGGGAAGGCGTCGGGACGATGCATTGTTACGGGATCATCGCAGGTTGTTTGCGTAGATTATCACAATATACAGGCTGCGGTATAAGTTATCATATTCGCAACCGTAGACGTGGCAAGGCGCCAAGATGAAATGCCGAGGCCCGCGTCGCTCACCAGCAGCACCCCCAATCCACCTTGAATAGGGTTCATTGTCAATTTCGAGAGGAAATACAACGGCATGCGGGGAAAATAACCTGGTGGAGAGAGCAGGGGAAGCTTGGGGGAGGCAACCCACCACCAGCGTGGCAGTAGGAAGCAAAACGTCTGCGTGTCGACGACGACGCGGGCGCGGGCGCGCTCAGCTCAATGTCACGGGACCAGAATCCTCGCGTCCAATCTCGGACTCCATTCTCCGGCCTCCTCCGCCGGTTGTCGCCCGCGTCCGCCGTTAGTGCTCAGCGCACTGCGCCACCTCATCACGCGTCTTCCACCAAACGAAAGCATCAACGGACAGGTATGGGTTAGCATTGGGGTATGATTAAGGGTATCTGTGTCTAAGATAAGAAGTTGAACTATCCTTGAAGTCCAAATCGGAGATTGGCAAGCCACTGCGATCTCATGGAGTGCACAACCCCAACTTGACGCCATCATACGGGCCGTCATGGTTCGTCTCGTTGCTGCCAAAAATGCTCGGCACGTCGCCGTCGGTACACAACTTAGAGGAGTTTTCCTGGCCTGCGGTAGACCAGGCTTGTGTTATTATCTGCACAGGTCTGACAACAGGCAACATACCTGGACACACAGACCACACACCCGAATCCTGGATATGGATCTGACCAGAAGGGTGCACGTAGCCGAGGAAACGACCAGGGACGATAGGAATCGGGTCTTCCTTGTTGTTGATGTGCGTCAGATTGAGGTGCGCGTCGACGTAGTCTGCGAACACCTGGTCCCCAACGCGCGGCAGGCCGTAGGTGATCGTCCTGACATTGACGTCCGTCGGGAGGTGCAGCGGGAGATAGACAGAGTCGAGCAGGGCGAGCGCGGCGCCGAGCGAGTGCCCGACCACAGTAACCGTGTTGGCGCCGTGTGCGTTGAGCGTCGTTTTTACGGCAGACAAGACGGCGCTAGCCGTCCTGTTGGATGGATGAGCGGAGATCGGCATGCAGCGCGAGAGCGAACGCACTTGGCTTGCTCCAGGGCGAAACCGGAATGGACCAGCGCAGTGAGCGGGACGTTTGGGAAAAGTGTAGGGTCCAGGGGTGACAAGACGAGATCGAGATCCGTGAGGTCCGCGAGACTGAAAACGCCTCGTCAGCGACTCAAGAGACGCCCCACTGAGCTCGTCACGTACAGTTGGGTCGTGTTCGTGCCCTGGTGTGCCACGATCACCGTGTCCAGCGAGGGCGCGAACCCGACATACCCTATTGGTATGCATAAGCCACACCGCATCGGAGGAGTCAGACTGCGGCTCACAGTACTGCACCCCGTTTCCATCTCCGCCAGAAGCCGTTGGGACGAAATGAGGATGCGCATCGCAATTCGCTGGTCCTCTGTGTGAGCTTTGCGGATGAGAAACGTATGGCGACACACGTACTCCCGCACGTCCACGAAAGGGTCGTGCTTGGCGGACAGTAGACAGCGCCTGTAAATTGCGTGAAGGGCTTGAAGGCTGAGATTTGAGCTTTCGAGAGCGAAGTGACCGACTGCCGTTTGACCGAGGCAGCTCGAGAAGCTCCAGACAGAACAAGCAGCGAGAACAGCGCGGAGGATACGAACGACCTCATGACGCGATTGGAAAGGGGTGTTGTTGTCTAGGTGGCTGAATTCTGCAACCACCAGGATGTTGGACTATATATGCCATTTGCTGTCGGCCAAGGAACGTAGAAGCACTTATGGCGAAGTCAGCCGAGTGGAAGGCTGCCCGGGCCCAGTGACGGTAGCGAGCGGGGTAGCAGCGGCCATGTGTTGCGATCGGAGATCTTCGTGTCTTCGTTGCCGATCGAGCTGTTTCCGCACTCGACTTTTCCCCTTCCCATCCGTGTCGCGCGCGGCACCCAATCAAAGAATTTAATTATGGACTCTTAGTCAGCGAATATGTGTGTTCACGATGAGCAAATGCTGCGTGACGCTTGCCGCGAACCCGACTTGCACTCAACCTTATTCAACATAACATGGGTGCGCATCCTACGGCAGAGCCGGGGGCACTATAGCTCCTAGTCCGAAGACAGTGAGAGAGATGGCACTCTGATCCATCATGCGGTCACAGGTAGGACATTACGGACTCAGAATGCCGCCCATCAATGACCCGTTGACAGAAACCCTCCGAGATGCTATGCCCAAACGCACCTTAATGACGAGAGGCAGAGGCAAGGAAACAAAAAAACTGACTGTAATGCCGTTGAACGATGGCGAAGAAGACTATTCGGACACTGCGGTGACCGGAGCCCGGTGAAGTTCATTGGGACTGGTGGTGTCTTGGGTGGTGTAACATGTTCGATAGGAAGGGAAGTGGCAGCGGTCGACTGGAAACCCCGCGCCAAACAGCGAGCACGAGGACCCGGCGAGGACGCCCGTACTTCATCACGCCCGTCGCCACCGGACAAGAGCACGAACCGCCGATACAGCCTACAAGCACAAAAACAGGGCCGATCTTCCGTGACAGATATATAAACGAAGCCCATACACCCCAGGAATGAAAATAGAATCACGCTGGTACAACACTGTTGCTTTTATGGGCGTGTTCGCGGCTCAGCAGCCCATCGTGATCCCCGCGTAAGGCCCGTCGTGATCACTCAGGTCACCCTCAAAGATGTTCGACACATCGCCCACAATGCACAGGTCAGACGAGTTATCGTCGCCTGCATCGCAGCAGTGTATTATGTCAGCCTCGCGCTATGCACAGGTCCCAGGGGCCAAGGAAAGCACGCACCAGGGCACGAGTCCCATGCGCCCGAGTCTTGAATGTGAATCTCGCCGGCGGGGTGGTGGAACCCGAGGAGCATCCCGGGCACGGTCGGGATTGGGTCCTTCTTGTTGTTGATGTGCGTCACGCGCCCGCCGAGTGTACTGTCGATCAGGCTCGCGAACGCCCGGTTGCCCACGCGCGGTAGGCCGTAGCCAACCGTGCTCACGGTCACGCTCGCGGGGAGCTGGATGCGCAGGTAGAGCGCGTCGAGGAGGGCGAGGGCGGCGCCGAGCGAGTGGCCGACGGTCGTGACGGACGTCGCACCGTGCGCGGAGAGCGCCCGATTGACCGCGCTGAGGATCGTTGATGCCGTGCTGCGCATGATGAGTCGTTACAGCTCCGTGCAGGAGAGTGTGAGGTGAAAACCCACCTGGCTTGCTCAGACGCAATTCCGTTGTGCGCCTTGACGGAGGACGACACACCTGGGAAGAGCGACGGGCTCAGCGGGTTCAGGAAGAAATTGGCGTCGGTCAGGTCCGCGAAGCTGATAGATTAATCAGCTATGAGCGCCTCGGGAGTACCCATAATGGTAACGCACAAGTCGTCGGTGTTGGTGCCTTGGTGCGCGACAATGACCGTGTTCTGTGCGGGCGCGAACCCAACATACCCTGCCTTTGTTGTGGGCACCGCTTGTAACAATAGAAGCAACATGTTCCGTACAGAATTGGGTCTTGTCACCATCACCGCCCGATGCGACAGGGATGAAACCGGGATTCGCCTGGCATTTAGCTATGGGAAACATCTCAGTGTTCCGTGTCGTCTGAATCAAGTGAGCCACGGCACGAACCTCCGCAGGACCAGGTGATCGTCGTCGACGGCGAGCAGTACGCCGTGCTCGCGAAGTAGGTGAACGGGGCGAACGTCGCGATCTGCGCGGAGCTCAACGTCGTGATTGACTGACACTTGGCCAGCCCGGCAGACGTGAGGACGAGGACAGAGCGCAGTGAGAGCATGGCTGCGGGTCGGGGGCCTTATGAGGCGCGGGAAGGCTCGCTGGACATGGAGAATACGATGCCAGGGCTTTATATCACATACACGATACGCGGTAGTCCGCGGAGAGAAGGCACATCGCTTCATGCTCCATGCAACAGAGGTCCTCGGGTACGGCAATACAGATGTACGTGGGCTGCGGGACGACGGTCATCAGTATTTTCCGCTGGGACGTCGACGGAGTATGTTAGACTCGGCGAACCGTCTACACCACAAATCCGGCTGTATTGTCAGCATAGCCGTTATGCGCACCGATGGAAAATACATTTGTCTGCTGGCGAGCGCAGCAGACTAGGCGGAGCCTCACGCCCTGACAGGATCCAGTCTCGTTCCCAGACCTTCACAGAGCGGAATCACCATGGCTTTCACCCCCTACGGGGGTATATGGTTGACGGAATCAATGGACGGGGGCAGTGATTGGAACTTAGCAGGAGTGTGTGAGGGCTTGCCTGACGACTCGACAAACTCACGACTAAGTCGACTCCCACGTGGTGCACCCGTGCATCGGTAACCGGTAACCGGCCCTGACCGGAACCGGAAGTAACGCTCGAGCTCACGCAAGTGCTGTTTGTGCTGCTCACGCATGACTTACATCTGTAGCTAGACACTCCAGACGACAGGGTGGTCTACCCCGAGGTGGGTACTGTGCCGTCCCACCCTACCTCATCGCATAGCTCCCGAGCACCGGCTGGCGCACCCCGATTGCGCACAACCTAGAACAAAGCGGGGTTTCGGCGCACCGCCTGTCGGCACGCGTATTCCATAGTGACGCGCTTTGCGTGGATTGCAGTCAGCTAAGTATTGTGCAGCTGCCGGCGCATCATCCCCGCCTCGTGCGCCTCCTCGAGCTCACCGATGCGGCACGAACCACCCTGATATCTTTGACGAGAAGTTCGCTGCCGATAGGGATGCGGTTCTGGACTGCACGGATCCGCCTATACACAACGTCGGTATGCACGTGTCCATCTAATGTCCATACTTCTCTAAGTATGTTTAACATGGGTGCAGCAGCACCGGCGCATCTGCGATCCACCCCCTGCTCGCGTGCCGCTTCGTGGGGGACTGGATCTTTGCGACTGGCGTGTGCAGCCCCCACATGCAAGACCCCTACTCATGCGGCACAACGCCAGTGCTAATGCCACCTTGCTGCGCATTGCACCAACCAGCATCGCGCGCAACGGCGTTTCCGCATGCATCGTGCTCGCGCACGCAGACCCCATGGACCCCGTGCTGCTCCCGCTCGTGCAGGATGTTACGGCTCTACGTACTACCCTACTATTTTCCTTACTCTTTCCTTTTTCGTACGGTACGCGCCTCGTTCCCGCGCTGCGCCGCTCGTCTCGTCTCCTCGTTCTCTTGCGCCGCATCGCCTCTCTGACTCCTCGCGCCTCGTTTACGACTACAAGGATCCCTCTCCTTGCCTTATGCAAACCTCTCTGTACGATACGGCTGTGCTCGTCGAGTATTTAAGGACAAGCTCGTTCGCTCTGTAGACTTAAGCTTGTCCTCCTGTATTCTCCAGTACAGTAGCTACAGCGCGAATCCGAGTCCCTTCTCCTCTATCCTCAGTCCGAGCGACCCGATTGGTCGCCCCTCGTCACCACGTCCCAGCCCATCGAAGAGGATCCACGCGGATCCACGTCTTTGACTCCGACCGAACCCTTCGTCGCAGCGAGTCCCGACTGGGAGCCCCGACGCGAACCCGAACCGTCCGTGCCCAGCGACGACGATTCAACGCCCGAACCTGAGTCGCGCACGAACGTTACACTAGGACAAGCTTTCCTAGCTCTCACCCCGGGACGAAACGAACCCCTTGATCAGCAGCCGCTACCGTTTGCTCAGCTAGAGCAACCTATCGAAGTTCGAGGAACCGAACAACACTGGAACCGACGTCTCGGTCACTACAAGACATTCTCTGAATCTGGGCGCCCCCACCGAACCTACTTGCGGCCGGACTACACTTGGGTGTATCTCCAACTTGACGAACGCACCCTTACGTTCTCAATCACCGACGAACATCTCGCAGAAGTTCCGTACCCGGAACACATTCACCAGTACTTCCAAGAAGTTGCACAAGCATCGCAACTGACCGAACAAATTGCACCTGGCCGACTCATCGACCAAATCCAACAAGAAGACGAACATCACATCGAAGCACGTCGCGAAACTGAAACCGAGTCAGTAATCGAATCAGTCGCTGCTATCCAACTCAACAGCATGTCGGTCAACGTAACCAACACGACCCCGGCCCCAACTCGCACTTCCAACGGCAAACTAGCCGGCGAAGCTCCCATCCTATTCAATGGGAAATCCGAATTCTATCGCGCCTTCATGCGCCAGTTCGAGCTGCTCTGTCAACTCAACTCGGGAGTCGACCTTGTCGACCAACCAATGAAGCGAGTCACGCTCGCCCTCACATACTTCAGAGGCCCTGTCATCGAAGACTGGGTTGTAGAGAAGCTCGCCTGGCTTGCCAAAGTCAGAGCACAGAAGGCAACCGACCCAGCTGACCCACCAGCCACGCCAAACGAAGCATGGGACAAGTTCAAAGAAATGGCGGACGAGAAATTCCTCGATCGTGCATCAGCCACCCGCGCCCGCACCATCCTCAAAGTCATGGGATGGATCCCAAGAGCCGAAAGCTTCGACTCCTATGTAGGACGTTTCAGGACCACAGCGCGCCGCGCCGAATACGACCTCAACGATGTCGAACTCATTCGCATCTTCCTACGAGGACTTCCGGAGGCCCTAGTTGTCCGCGTGGTCGAACGAGCCGATGATCCCTTCGGCCATAACAATACCAGGCCCAAGTGGAAATTCGACCAATGGACCAAGGAGCTGTCCAAACAACAAGATCACCGTGCCGAGATCAATGACATCTTCAGAAAGGAAGATCGACCGCTTCAACCACGCTTCCAACCCCGCCCAAACAACGGGAATCAAGGAGGGTATAGACCACGACCCCGCAACGATGACGTAGTACCAATGGACGTTGACTCGATCCAAACCGACACGATCAATACCAACCAAAGGCAGACCGAACAGAGAGGTCCACGTCTATCCGAAGAAGAACGGCAAAGGTACTTCGCCGAAGGACGCTGCTTCAAGTGCGGAAATCGAGGCCATATGTCTAGGGCTTGCCCTAAGACACAAGGACGTCCTGCAACGGCTCGCAAAATCGCGACCAAGGATGAGGCCAAACCACCATACTACGATCAGCGGCAACATACTCCGACCCCGGCCGAATTCGCGGCATACATAAACAAGGCTTCTA